>QAXN01001307.1:0-19286 GCA_004335795.1 Chlamydomonas sp. 3222
ACCTCTGGCGCATGCCCCCTATCGAGTATGTATCGATGGAGAGCTCCGAACAGCTGACGGTGGTGCTTCTTTGCCCCACCCCACTCTGTCCATTAGCAGATCAAGGCTGTGAGACCGCACGCACTGAACTAGGCTGGATGATGCGGTACCGGTGCTTTTAATGCGCTCTCTGGCTATGCACCGATGCAAGGTTATATGAGGCCACCGGTCAGCGCAGCAGCAGTTCTTACTTCTCAGTACCTCTCCCGCCAGCAACAGTCCGTAAATGGACGGAGCCTGCATCACATACTGGGGTGCTGATGCGCCTGGCCTGTGAAGTCCACCTCGAATAAGTCCACCGGGAGCGCAACACAAATGCCAACGGTACCATGCGGCCACAGGGCTGTTGGCCAAGGGCCACAAGGACCTGGCAGCACAAAAGACTGACCCCATCGTGTGGCCACACCACCTGGGATGTAACACCAATGTCACCCGCCGTCGCAGCTCGCGAGAGAGCCATCACCTGCCTGAACAACCCCGGCAGCCCGTCTAATTGCCATTGCACCGCAGGAAGCATGCCACGACCTGGTGTACCTACTCAGACAGAGCTACGGCTACAACGCACTCAACATTTGGCCGCTACGCTCTGCTCCCCCTGCTAATAGTGAGTTAGCGTTGCCTCCTTCATGCCGCTACAGCCTACCTATAATAGCTAACCCACCCCTAACCCCAGCATGTCAAGCACATTCTACAGGCTCCATTCCCGCGAACGACTTGCGGTTGTACCACATGATCGCTTTTGTGATCTTGGGGTTGGACAGCCCCGCGTACTTGGGCGTCCCTTTGCATGTGAACTGGCTTTCGTACGTGTACGACCCGCCCTCCTTGTGCTCCAGCGCAATCTCGGAAGGCGCGTTGCCTTCCCTGCAGCACCAAGGGGTGTAAACCGATTCAGGGTCCTGGGTTATGCCTGCACAGGCGCGGCCTGGAGGATAGCGGCAAAACGGGTGAGACTAACGCTGCAGCGTTGAAGTTACTCGTACGGGACTACATGCTAACCCATGGCACCATCCGTTGCACACTTCATTGAAGTTCGGGGAGCATGCGTGCTCCTGCAACCCATGAGGCTGCTGTGGCCCAGGGATCGCAACTGTCCCCACCGCTGGCTCGAGCTGCAGCACACCACCAATGGCCCAACTGGTGCTGGCAGTTGGGCAAGCCACGTACCGGTTGCATAGCACGACCAGTCCTGCTTGCCGCATCTCAGCACCATCCGGGTTCTTAATAGAGGCTTTCCGCCACTTGAACCCGGCAATGCCCAGGTTACCCTCGCAAGTTGCTACAGGGGAGCGATACGGTCAGCCACAAGCGTGAATATTGCATGCCTGGGGCTGAGTGCATCAACAGGCAAAGACGGAGGGCTGGCTGTTCAGCATGTCAGGTGCTACCAGTCCGGCAGTCCCACGCGATTGTGCAGCATCGACCATGCAGTGCGACATCGCCTCTTCCATCACCCACGCCCATGCACCCACGCCCATCAAAGGCCAATCATCCCTCAGGCATACATTATCGCAGGGTTTGTTTCATTCAAGCAAGTTAGCTGCCGGTTACCCACCCGTCTTGACGGTCTTCAGCTCTAGCCGTCCGAACTTGTACGAGTCGCCCATCATATCCCAGTACTCTATGGACAGCTTGTTGCTACATGAAGGAAGCATGCAGACAAGAGGTTGAAGCACGGTTGCTTCACGGCTTGTCATGTATGGGTAAGGGATTGGGAGCTCCGTGTTCAGGACACAGCACGCACCCCGCACGGAGGGCCCCCGCTAATGCCCCCCCGGCCTCTCGCAGGTGCCCTGCTTGTCCCCCGCATAGGCCCCACTAGTCCTCACCTGCTGCAGATTAACCGCACATGGCCAATGAAGGGCTCCCCGAATGCCCAAGCATCTTCGATGAAGCCGACCTCAATGCCCTTAAGGACACCGTCGCTACACTCCACCAACCGCCGCGTCCCCTCGTGGAAACCGATCATAGCCAGAGGCTCTGCATTCGCGCAGCGAAGTACATGGTAACATTCCTTGGGTGTCTATGGAAGCTTTGCAAAGAAGATCAGTCCAAGAGACAGCTGGCCGACCTGCAGAAGCGGAATCTGCCCATGCTTGTTGGTTTGATACAAGCGTTACTAGGACTACTGCAGCTAACAGCGCGTTCATCTCTCCCGTGCGCGACTAGCCAGCCAGTTTATGACAAGCGCGCAACAGGCCGGGTAAGGACTCTCAACTTAATTTTGTTAACTATAAACACAATCAAGTGTGTAGTTGGTGTACAGGCCCAATTGATGTTCTGCGACGGGGGAGTCCTCCTCAATCGCTGGCAAACGCCTCAGCTTGGCTGCGTGGGTTTGCCAGTGACCAGTTATCACTCCAGCAATTCCGTGTTTATTTGTACATATCCTTGCTTGAGTGGGCCTACACCCTATGCATCGAAGTGCCATAAGTGTTGTCACGCAGCAGCGACCTACCTTGCCGTCCTGACGCCAACAACAAGCTACGACTGCTACTCTTATAGTCAGCATACATTGTAAACGATATCAATACAACGCTTGGGACACCTCTAGCTTTGCAACACTCTTTCTCGCATTTGCAGCCCTGGTGAAGCCTCCTGCAGACTCAGCCTTACCATTCTTGAAAATCCCACATATAATCAGGAATACGGGCAGCACCGTTAGGGCGTATGGCGCAATGCTGACCAGCTCAGGCAGGTGCACGGTGGTGTGGTTGATGCCAGGGAGTTCGGCCCTGGCTGTCGCTGACAAATGACTACACTTGTGGGCGACTCGAAGTGCGCGGACCAATGGATGCGGGGGTTGCGCGACGGGGACACGGGGCTGTGGAGCCGGCCCGTGGCCAGCCAGCAGCTAGACGACGCGTACGCAGCCGCCCGCCCGCCTGGCTCACCCGAACGGGCACGCCATGACGCTTCCGCACGGATCAAGCGGTGCGTCCAATTCACCCTAGCTCTTTCACCTGTCACCATCACCTGGGAAGCTAGTGGAGGGTCCCTGCAAATCCATGTGGGAGAAGCGCATGCAGCAGCGTACGGCAGCCCGGAGCAAGCGGACCCCAAGCTGCTGCACCGGTCCTGTGGGTTAGGATTGCCAACCATCATCATCCACCTTGCCCTGCTGCTACATGACTCTAGTATTGCCGCACCCTGAAGGGTTGCCAGCATCAAGGGGCAGGCTGTGGAGACGGAGGGCGACCTGAAGGCAGTGGAGCTGTGCCAGAAGCCCTCAGCGCTGAGGACCCAGGAGGACATTAAGTGAGGGCTGCAATGCCCTTCCTGCCTGCACCGGTATACCGGTACATTGCAGCGCTGCACCGTGCCTGTACTGGTACAGTACTGTGACAGCAATGGGTCTGATGCGCTGCTGCATCCTAGCACCACGCCAGGCGCCAGCCTCCAACGCGCTGAACTCCCCGCGGCAACCTGCTCTGACTGACGCCCTACCTACCCTGCCTACCCTGCCGTACAGGTTCATCCAGTCGTACATGTGCTCCCTGTCGTACTTCTTCAGCCTGTGGCCGGCGCCGCTGCAGTGGGAGCTGTGCCGCCTGCTATCGGCGCACATCCTGGCGCGGCGGGAGGTGGCCCTGACGCGGGGCAAGCCGCCGGACCGCCTGTACTTCGTGGTGCAGGGCCGGGTAAGGGGGAAACGGAGGCTTTTTGTTGGCATGATCGGACGTGGAGGGGCACGAGTGCGTAGCCGATCAGTGGCTGGAGAGCAGCTGTATTGCGCGGTGCATGGTAGGGTACGAGGAGGGGGGCCCTACCCGGAAGACCAATATGTGACGCACCACCGACACGAGGATGCAAGGGCGGGTGTGAGAGGAGCCCTCACCAGAGACAAGCCACCGGGCCGTCTGTGCTTGAGGTTGCAGGGGCCGCGGTTGGCGGGATGGGTGAGGGCGAGACACGTGGCTGACATTGCGGCACCAAATCGCCGTCACCATAACGTGCCGCAACCCTTATATCACAGCTGCACAGCTGCACGAGCTGCCTGTGCCCCTTCGTCCCGTGTACTGCAGTTGGACGTGCGGCTGCCTGTGCCCAGTCCTGGGGGCGGCCGTGAGGAGCGCACGCTGGCGGTGCTGACACGTGGCAACACGGCGGGCGAGTCCATCCTGCTGGTAGGGCAAACGGCGGAGTTGTGGAGGACCTCATTGAAGGGCTGCACGGGGCGCCCTTGCTCACGGGTCACACCACCTGGATTGTAACACAAAAGGCCAAAAATGCTCACGGCGTAGCTCCAGGTTGCCCATGGCATCTAGCAGGGAGGGAGAGCGCATCCATGATGAAAAGTCGTGATGCAGACGCAGAACTGGAATCGGTCTTAAAAGAACAAGACGGCTGAGATGCCGATTCCTGCCCCTGCCTCCACAGGGCGCCCAGACGCAGCACACCACGGTGGTGGTGTCGTCCTCCTCTGCCATGCTGCTGTCCCTGTCGCAGCCCGACTTCTCGCGGGCGTTCAAGGAGGTGCTGGACATCCGGCAGGTGAGGGATTCCACGGCTACCTACAACGGTTGTGTTTCTACCAGTCTAAACCCAAGCCATGCAGTTGCCGAACGGTGGTGTGAACAACTGTGTGTCCGTTCGCTGTGTAAGCGGTGGCCGTTGTCCGATTTATTTCATCAGTGGGGATGGATCGTAGATGGCCGGCCGAAATGTGCCAAGATGCAGCCAACCTGCCGGCGAGCCAGCGGTTTCGGTACCCATGCCCGGACGCACACGTGTTCTATCCAGGTTCCAGCACGCGCCCACGTCTGCCCTAGCTGTCACCCAACGGCCCTCGCTTCGCACGCGCCCTCCCGCAGGCCGAGCGCCTGACCTTCCTGCGCATGCACCCGCTGCTGGCGGAGGTGCCGCTGACGGACCTGGAGGCGGCCAGCGAGGTGCTGGGGCTGGCCTTCCACCCGCCAGGTGGGCAGCCAGGTGTACGCATATGACACACAGTGGGTTGACAGAGGGGGAAATGGGTTCAACAGCAGAGCCTAGAGGTGCTGGGCGTGAGTATCCACCCGCCAAGTGGGCAGCTATCCGAGGGCCAACGCCGTCCTATGCTCGAGGATGCCATGCCGCCCTTTGCTGTTGCATTGCTGCTTCGAGGGCAGGCAACCAGCTGGGGCCCCTGGACGGCTACACCACCTAACCGTTATGTTGTTGTGTCACCGACACCACGCCGCTTGACAACGTGACCGTGCGTTGAACATTCCTCGATTGAAGGCACTGGCAGGTTTGCGAATACGCTTTGCCGCAATTCATTTGATTTTGATTGTGTGAAAACCACAGGCACCCGGCTGTGGCCGCTGGATGAGCCCGACCGCTGCCTGTACTTCCTGGCGGAGGGGGAGGCCAAGGTGAAGCGGACGGGGGGCCCTGCCGCGGCGGCGGCGGCGACCACGCTGACGGCTGCGGCAGCGTCAGGCGACCCAGACGCAGTGACCCTTGGGTAGGTTTCACCACAGGTACTCTGCCGCTCACCACGTGATACATGCTAGCCATGTCCATCAAACGGAAAGAATTGATGCTGCTGCGGCCCAGACGCTGTGTGTCGTAGGTCGGGACACGTGGGGCGTACATGGAAAAGCTTGACAACACTTTCAACCCGAAGATCCAACTGCACGGTGTCATCTTTCTTTCTTTCGGCCCTTCCGTTTGGCTTTGTTACGCAGGCCCAGCACATACGACAGCCACACCGTCTCTGTTCTAGGTCCTGGGGACATCTTCGGCCTGCCCTCCTCCGACCAAGCCCTCGCGCTGCAGCTACAGCAGGCCTGCGGCGCCGCAACCGCCGCCCTCACTAGCCACGGCCAACTGCTAACCGCCAACAGCGCCGGCCTGCCCCACGAGCACAGCCAGGCAGCAGGCGCGGCTGGCGCCCACCTTCTGGGCCCCTCCGCGTCCGTCGCGACCATCGGGTCTGTGGTGGGCGGGGAGCGGTCCCTGATGTACGGCAGCACGGTGGGCAGCGGGGGTGTGGGCGCGGCAGCGGGGGCGGCCACGGCAAACGTGGTGATTGAGAGCTTCACGCAGGTCAAGGTATACTTTGTCAAGTACGCGGATTACCCGCGGCTTCCGGCTGTGGTGCAGCGACTCTTGCAGGTGGGCGTCAAGGGCACATGCGTTGCAAGGTGCAGCGCCCAGTATTCTGCGCGTTGTTGCATGGCTGCGGATAGGTGGGTTCGTTTGCCAGGGTCGCTGTGTTGCTCGGCCAGGGGACCGCCAACAGCTTTGTTTTTGCCCACCTTGCGGTTGACCATTCCACCACTGAGTAGGACCCCAACACTGCCGTACACCTCAGGCCGCCAACAGCTTCCGTTGGTCGTACTACGAAGGGCGCATGTATGGCCTTAGTAAGATGGACAACCGCCGCCGCAACGCTCAGCGCAACGCCGCCATCCGCAAACACAACAACGCGGCGCTGCAGGTGGGGCCGGGGACGGCAAGCCTTGTTGTGCTCTCCCAGCGCTCATCATGCTGCGTACATCCTATAAAAGCGTCTGCCACTGTGTGAATAATGCGCGGGCACATTGTAGTTCCCGCTGAAGTGGCTGTTACGCCCAGACCTAAAACACATGATTCGTGGCTCACGACTTGGGCGGCGGCGGCGTTGGTGGTGGCGGCGGCGCATGCGACGGCTCAGCCCCACTACCAATCTCACTTATCGTCTTAAGGATCGTCGTAAGCATTCTGTCCGCCCTGGCTTGACCCTGCCCGCAGCGGCGCGGCAGCGGTACTGGCGGCGCCGGCGACCCGCTGTCCGATCCGGCGCTGGTGGAGGCACTGTCATCTTTTACCTGTTACGAACTAGTTAAACATACTGCTCTCCGGTCCTGCCTGTCGCCTCCTCCCACAGCGGCGTGGCGGCGGTACTGGCGGCGCGGGCGACCCGCTGTCCAAGCCGGCGCTGGTGGCGGCGCTGGACGCGGCGGAGCGCGACCGGCAGCTGCTGGCACGCCTGCCTATCCTGTGCATGGGCATGGCGCAGGTGGACCGGGGGTGGGCCGGGAAGAGGAGGGGCGGGCCACGTGACTGGGGCGAGCGGGGAGGGGGGGGCCGCGGGCGTCATCAGGTGCAGGGAGGGGCAATGGCACACCTGCCTATCCTGTGCATGGGCATGGCCCAGGTGGGCGGGGAGACGGGTGCACCGCTGAGCTCCGTCTCTGGTTTGTCAGGGCTGGCCAGGGGTGGGCAAAAGCGTTGACAAGTTCATCCCACGAGCACCCCGCTCGCGCGCTGACATGAGTGAGTATGCAGGGGGAGCGCAAGGGGTACAATGCCTTCAAACCTGACATACGCACTCACACAACCCGCATCCCCTCGCAGGCTGCGGGCGCGGGCCATCATGCAGCAGACGCCGGGCGCCCGGCGCCCGGGCCGCAGCCTGTGGTACGGAACGGCCCGGAGCAGCACCAGCGGTGGCAGGTCCAGCGGAGCCACGATGAGCATGGAGGCGACCGGGCAACTGGAGGGCGGCGCAACTCATCTGGGCTACCTTTATGGGCCTTCCCACAGCCTGGGGGCGAGGGCAGCGGCGAAACGGGGCTGCATAGCAGTGCTGGAGCTGCTGCGGCCACGGCAGCTGCTGCAACGCCCGGGGCAGGGCGAACGGGCACGGACAGGAGCGGGAGGGGGAACGCGCCGGCTCAGGGACTGACCCAGCAGGGCACGATCTCGGGGTCGTCCATCGCGGCCGGGGGGTCTTCCCTGAGCATGGAAAGGCGGCCTGGGTCGGCTGACACGGTGTCTACTCGGTGCCCCACGGCCTCTGTGCTAGGGACAGGTACAGCGGCGGGGAGGCGGGGGTCTAGGGGCGCGGGACACGGCTCGGGGGCGGGCTCGATGGGGGGAGCGCTGAATCCGCTGCTGCAGCGGAACAAAGCGCTTCTGGCGGTTCAGGCGCAGCAGCTCGCGCACGTGCTGGCTTCGGAGCGGCAGCTATACGGCCAGCGTTTTGCTGTACTGCATCCGGAGTTGCGGGCAGGCGGGCGGGAATGCGCGGCGGAGGGGGAGGGGGATTCGGAGGGCTGGTGGGACGGGGAGGAGGAGGCGGAGGAAGGGGAGGAGTACGAGGGCAGTGTGGATTACGGGGACGGCAGCGGGTCACATTTGGAGTTGCGTGAAGGCGCGAGGGGGAGGCTGCAGGGGTATACAAGGGGGTTGCACAGCAGGGGAGGAGGGGGCCAAGGAGGGGATGTGTCGTACCGGCGGAGCTTGTCGCCCCCGAAGGCCACTCTGGGGCTGCTGCCCCCCGGCCAGAGCGCCTTCCCTAGGGTGGAGGCGAACACGGGCAAGCGGCACAGCGTGCAGACAGAGCAGCCGCGCAGCCTCAGCGCGCCTCAGTCAATACACGCAAGGCACCTGGCGCTGTTTCAGAGGGCCAGGGCGCAGGCGCAGGCGGATGGGGCGGCACGGCCTTGGGACAGGGCAGGTAAGCCACAGGGGCCAACACGCGGAATAGCGCCCACATGTGGGGTTGTTCTGTATGCTTTGTCGGTACCTGCACGTTGCAGCTAGGCTGCCGTGGACAAACGTGGACTCGCATGCCCGCCCGGGCCGCGGAAGGGTGGTTTCGTGGTGGGCCTCGCGTCTCAATTGGCACCCACTCGGAGGCGAATTATGATTGCATAGTCCAGCAATGCGCAAAACTGACACTGGCCCTCTTGTTCCTGCCCGACGCGCTGCTGCGCCTTCCTGCAGCGCGCGCCCAGCGGCCCACATTCGGCCGCCCAACCGACAGCAACGGCTACCCCATCAACGACGGCGGAAGCCCCACCTTCGCCGGCGGCGTGCTGCCCCTGCCCGGCTCCCGCTTCGGCAGCCCCAGCAGCTACGACCCAGCCACGGGCCTGCTGCTGCCTGTGCAGCGCACACCCTCGGGCCGCCCGCAGCGCCCGGACGACCGCCTGTCTCGGTACGGCTCCACAGGCCGTACCAGCAGCGCCGGGGGTGTACGGCCGGGCGGCTCCGGAACCAACAGCTCCAACGACGGTACGGCAGGCGCCGGCGGCTGTGCGGATGCGGCACCCGGCGGGCTGCACTCGCCCAAGTTGGCCCGTGCGGGAGCGGCGGCGGGTCAGGTAGCAAGCCCAGGCCGGGGTGTCGGGACGGGTGGGGTGTGGCGCGGTAGCGTGCTTGTGCCGATGTCCCCTGAGCTGTCGTTTTCGAACCTGGGGGTTAAGGATGTGGAGGAGGAGGATGACAGCTCGGAGGAGGGGGAGCTGGACCTCCTGTACTCCAACATGGACGATGACACGCTGTTGGCTAGGGTACCTGCAAGGCTGCTGGGCAAGGGGGCAGCGGCGGGGACGCCAGGGGCAGAGGGGCAGGCGGGTGCGGGGGCTGCGGGGAAGGCTGCTGCGGGAGGCAGCGAGGCGAGGGGGTCGTCTCGGGTGGTGGAGCTGCCGCTGGGGTTCGATCCCATGGCGCTGCCGGCGCCGTCAGCGGGCTTCAGGCAGCCGGCGGCAGTGGCGGCACCAGCGCCAGCGGCGACGTCAGGCAGTGGCGCTGGTACGGCAGGGTCTGGCGGCGCAGGGGTGACGGCGTTAGGGTCCGGCGTCCGGCAGCCAGCCCCAGCGCCGTCAGCACCGGCGGCGTCAATAGGAGCCGGCGGAGGGGTGGCTGGGTCTGGCCGCAGCGGTGGAACTCTGCCACAGGGTGCGAGCTCGGGTCCTGCGGAGGTTGATGGAGGCGGGCCCGTGGGGTCGGGGCCAGCGGCATTTGCGGGTGGCGGTCTGAACTTCACCATGCGACGGAAAGGGGCGGCGGGCCCTGGGGCAGCGCCTGGGCTGGGCTCGGGGGTGGGGCCAGGGGCGGGGTTGGGTGGTTCGGCATCTTCGCCACGGGTGGCGTTGGGCGGGAGCGGTGCAGGCGGGAGTGGCACTAGCGGTGGGGCGGGAGGGCTAGGTGGGGGTGCGGCCGGGAGCGGCAGCACCGTCGGCGGTGGGACGGGTGTGGGGCGGCCCGGAGCTGTGGGCTCGGGTGGTGCAGCTGCGGGGACGGCCAGGAGCGGGTCGACTGTGGCTACGGGTGTCAAAGGGAGCGGCAGCGTGGCTCGGATGCTGGATGCGCTGTACCCTCAGGTGTGTAGCGGATGCGGTGCGGGTTGCGGGCAGGCATGTAAGTATGATACAGCTACAGGCAAGCAAGGTCAGCAGACAGGGTGCGGCATGGCAAGTGAGCGGGACCCCCAGGCGGTTCGAGGCTGCCGGCATGTTGCATGAAACGCGCTTGCCTCCCTGAAATGTATAGCCGCAGCACCGAGGCAGCGGACAGCGGCAGGGTCGTGGTAGGGGTTTGGGCGGCAGGAGAGCGTGATAGGTAATGTCTTGTGGCTACCGTATTGCAATATGGCCACTGACATGTACGCGTCCTGCCCTGATCTTCGTGCATTTGCTCATCCTCCTGCCCTCCTCCGCCCCTGTACTTGTTACCTGCAACCCTAACCCACGGTGCGACCCCACTCTTTTTCCCCCTCCCGCACACCACCTCCACAGGACCTGGACCAGAGCCTCACGCAGCACCACCACCACCAGAGCGGCGGCGGAGGGGCTGGCAATGGGCCCAACCTCGGCGCTACCTCAATCAGCCCCTCGCCCCCCGCTGGCGGCCGCAACGCCCCAGGCACCCCGCCCCCATCTGCACTGCACCCAAGCCCCACCCATGCCGCATCCTCCTCCTCCCAGCCCGTTACCCCACTGCAACAGCAGCAGCAGCAGCAGCAGCAGCCACAGGCGCCTGTTGGCCAGGCCCCAGCTGCCCCTCAGGGTCTGGGACTGCCGCCCGGCATTGCGCTGGGGTATGAGTCGCTGGATCCGTTCCAGTGGGCTGCGCTGTCTGCACAGGTCGGGCCGGGCATGATCAAGACGCCCTTCACGCAGGACAACATCCTGCCCAAGCCGCAGTGGTAGTGTGCTAGAAGGACGCGGGCTGTGGCTGGTGACAGTATGGCATCCGTTGCTAGGGCATGGACAACATGCTGCCCAAGCCGCAATGGTAGTGTATGTACGTGCAGGACAAGAGCTGCAAGGTAACAGATGCAGTGTTGGTGTGCGCGAACGTTTGGGTTGCGTGGCGTGCTAACGCTCCTGACTGCAAGTGCATGTACCGTTCGCACGTGTTACTGAATCAACAGCATCGGCGGCATTCTGGACAACATCCTGGCCAAGCCGCAGTGGTAAAGTATGTGACACACGATGGGCAAAATTAGACGGTGTTTTTGCACCAGTGCAAACGCATTTCAATTGCAGTATTGCAGCATAGGGCATGTGGCAGAGGCGCACACGTAACGGTACCGTACATGTACCGTACGTTTCCGAGTCCCATGGGGCCTTCCCAAAGTGCACGTGCGCTGTGTTTCCGTAGGCGCAAGCGGGGGCAGTAACTGTGCCCCAAGTGCTCCGTCTCCCGTCAGCCGCAACTGGCTAGTGGCAGGGCCTATCGGGTTATGAATTGGCAGCATACATTTTAACCCTGCTAAACACAAAGCCGTGACGTGGTAGTGCGGAACTTGGTCTTGGCGGAGGTGTTGGCATGTCCCGCAGCATACATTGTTGTGTGAACCCTGGCGACGTCTGATTACATAGCGTAGGGGTTGCTGAGGAGTAGCCCTTTGAGGTGTAACAATTGTGGACTACCGTAGCCCGCCTCGGGGGATATCCTCTGGCCTATGCTCCCCTCATCCCCTGCCGTTTCTGCAGGGAATGTCCCGCCAGTGCCCAGTCCTCCTCTTACGTGCTGATGGGGGCCTAGAGAGCTAGAAAAATGCATGGCTGAGGCCCGGAGGTTCTGAAACGTAAGCTTCAATCAGGACGACGTACACAACCAGTACAGTAGTTGAGTCCAGGGTCCCCTGGTTGAGTCACAGTACGGCGGCAAGCAAGGTCGGTGATCACGCCAATCGTCCACCAGCGGCAGAAATCAGCTGTAGTCATCAGCTAGGCAGTACCGGTATAAAACATACCGGGATTGCACCACACGCAAGGGGCTGCAGGTCATCAAACCTATTTGCGCGTTGTGGGTATACCAGGCTACGGAGCAGGGCTGCACGGTAGGACAAGGGAAAACCGGCACAAAGGCACACACTATCACCATGCAACCTCGCCACCACAGCGCCGGCACTCTATACCGGTATCTACTCGGTTACCCCTGCCCCACGTGTAAGCTACAAGTGCTCGCCACTGCTGGGAATCACGCCGTAGCGGTCACTAGGAATGGGTCGGAACAACCTTGATGGGGCCGGACAAGCCACCGCCGCCGGCACTGCCGCCCCGCCGCTTCCGCATCAACACAATCGCCAACACCGCTGCCACAAGGACCACAACACCCACAGCGCCTCCAACCGCTATAGCGATAATTGTGCCGATGTTGATGCCGTCGCTGTCATCCCCTCCGCCATCGCCACTGGCACGACCAACGGTACTTCCAGCATCAGGCGCAGTGCTCCCCTGACCACTGCTATCCCCGCCGCTACTGACACCCTCCCGCAGCTGCGTTTCCTTGAGGGCCATGCTGCTGATGTCTGGCGCGTATGCTTTGAGTGAATCAAGTGTTAAGAAGGTTGCAGATCCAGCTTCGACTGAGATCTTTGCGACATCAAGAGGAGAAGTTGCGGACTGGCCGGATTCGTACGACACGTCCACATTGGCAATGATGGAGCCTGCCGATAGGGACGTTACGTTGGCGTATGACGGTGTTGGAGGCGGCAGGCGGCGCAGGCCGACCAGGGTTTGCTGCTCCAGCTCAGCCGTGAATGCGGCGTGCGCTGTCTTGTTTGACGCCAAAGCAGTGTAGTTCGCACCATCAAAGCGGAAAGTTAGCTTCACGATGTCCATTCCTGGCGGCACGAGGTCGGGTGAGGTGCCGTAGTCCTCGGTTTGTTGTGGCGTGGGTTGCCGTGGATTGGGTGGAGGGCTAGGAGGCGTGGGTGGAGGAGACGGTGGTGAGGGTGGCGGAGGCGTGACGCGGCAGATGAACCTGGCATGCACCGGGGACAGGTAGGGTGATTATTGCCGTGGTCAGGTGCAGGTCAGTTGTACATCAGCAAGGGTCCACAGTCAGTAATACGAGGTTGAAGTGCCGATAATATCACTAATGCTGCAGTCCTACCTACCTCGCATGTATACCGTACTCGGCATGCACCTGGTGGGCGCGTGCGCATACGGGCAGCCGTGCGCACATGCCAATGCTGCTTGCCGCACCTTGCCATGGCACGTGGTCCGATGTCATCGATACACTGTCGGACTACCGTACCAACACGTATGGTACAGCAGGTGTGTGCCGTACCGACCTGCACGCCCCCTGCACACGCGTGCCTTCACGTGTTTCCGTCCCCGCCCGTAATATTGTGTCGGTCTAGCACCCTGAAGTTCGCATTGGAACAGATTGAAACATGCTTTCGTACCTCCCCGAACCGCATCCTGCGACACACCTGTACGTGTTGGCGCAGTCGTCCATGACCAGCTCATGGCCCTGGGGCTCCCACACGTGCTGAGTGCCATTCCATTTCTGGGTACGACGAGCGTTCACGTGAGCGCAGCAGCCACGGTTCGATCGGCTGCAGCCAAACCAGGAGTCGCCGATGCCACGCTCGAAGTACGCAGTGGCATTCGCCTTAACCACCTGTTGCGGCAAGAGTTGCGGCACACGTTCTGTTTGCCTGCCTTGCTTCGGGAGACGACGCGGGGCATGCCAACACCTCCGTCAAGACCAAGTTCCGCAATACCACGTCACGGCTTTATGTTTAGCAGGGTTAATATGTGTACGAGCACGCGGCACACGTGTGCGAGCAGGGGGGCACGTAGCTGGTAAGCAAGCAAGTGCTGGAGGCTTTGCATGCATGGCGTGCGAGAGCTGCGTACCGGTACGCATTGTGTGGGCAAGCAGGTGCCCACAAGCCCACGTTGAAGTGGGTAGCGGAAGCATGGATGTGCAGTTGTGCATGCCTTGCACGAGGCACTCAGCAGGTGCCAAAAGGTAATATCAGGGTAACACTCTAAGGGGAGCAGGGAGGAGGAACCGTCCACATGCATGTCCCTTACGTTGGAGCAAGCGCATGGTCATGACCATACCAATATTCATGTTTAATATGTAATATTTATATTTTATAGCCTGAAGCAGATCCTGCATGTGCGCAGACGCTAGTTGCAGATAGATGGGATGCCGGATGCGCTTGACTCTCACATCTGCGTAAAAGTCGTGCGGTTGGCGGTTGGCCCACGTGTCCCGCGGGTCGGTGTCTTTGCCAAGGAGGCCAATCCAGAAGTTGTCCTCCTGAACGATTGGGGAGCCCAAAGCCCATGGGGAGTTATCATAGTCTGGGTCGACATTGTAGGCGTCCCAGTAGCTCTTGGCCAGCTGCTTGACACCGGTGAGCTCCTCGAGGTTCACGAAAGAGGCCAGGCCTCCGCCGTCCGCCTGGCAACGCTCCTGCGCCGTGTGGTAAACAGGTCGTTCTGTAAGAAACTTATATACCGTCTGCGTCGATCGACTTTGACCAACGGCGCATGTGCGTGCGTGCCCTTGCGCAAGGGCAAGAGTAATAAGTCTACCTGACGCTGGCTTCAGCCTTTCCCACCGCATGTATGCCCGGCACCGACCTGCCCAGCACGATGCACGCACAGAATCCGTCTGCAAGCTGCCTGACATCGTGGGCGGCACGCATGAATTATGCACACAGACACCGGCGCTGCTGCAAGTACCAAGCATCAGTGCCAACGCCTCACGCACTTGGTGGCAATGAGAACAGTACGTACGGTATAGCGATCCTGTCTTGCACACAGACCCGTTATGCACCTGTGCGTTAGACCACGTGGCTGGCTGGAAGTAGACCATGTACAGGTATCCTCCCACGAGGGAGTTGTCCCGTGGGTCGCCTGTGTCAGACCGGAAGCAGATTAGTAAGGATCGTGTGGCCTCACCACCTGAACAGAAACACAAACTGCCAGACTGCGGAGCCTGCACCGGGTCAGCAGGTCGGACTGGGTGGGATGCCCAACTGCCTGCATGTGAGTGCTTCATTTGCTTGCGCACCAGCGAGTGACCAGGTGTGAACGAAGGAGCACGCACCTCTTATTGCCACTTCCGTGTTGCTAGCAGCATGTGCAATGGCACCGTGCACGGTGCGGTACGGCAGCGTTCGCTCGGTCACATACCGTAAATAGCGCACGCACTGTATTTGCATGCGTAACGGCTGCATGAGTGCGCACCTTGCCGGCGGGCCGGTGGCGGTCGTGGAAATCGTGGAGGTGGCGAGAAGGGAGACGGCGGCGGGGAGGGCCTTGGGGGACGGCTTGGGGGGGAAGGCGGCCTTGGAGGAGTTCCCGGCGCTAAGGGGGGCCTATTAGGCCAGCCTGGTTGAGGCGGAGGGCTTGGAGGAGAAGGCGGTTCAGGTGGTGGCGAAGGCTGGTTTGGTGGGGCGGGAGGATCGACCTGGTTTGGGCGTCGTGGCGGGGGCGGCGGGGGCGGCGGGGGCTTGCGGACGGGCGGCGGCGCGGGCGGTAGCTTAAAGCTGGTTTTGCATAAGTACTGCAGGGAGTCCCAATCGCATGGACGTCTGACAATTTTTTTCTGGGCGACGCTATCCTTGCACACGGCGTAGCAGGAGGCCTCGCCGCCACTGGCGCCCGCCTCAATCGTTGCTCCAAGCTGCGTCGTGAAGTATGTTGTAGATGATTTGTCGGTGAAGCAGTTGCCCCCGCCCGTGCACTGCAGGCTCGTGTAACCGATCCACACGCATGGGGGTGTAAACGGCCACACCCAGCCCGTAGGTGTGAAGGTGGACATCAGGTCATTTATGGCGTTCCAGTCCGCCTCATTGTTGACGCTTGCGAGTTCGCCTCCCAATGTGGTGTTACACTGCGCGATTGGGGGGAGGCAATCGCAGCTTGGCAGGCATGGTACATGGTATACATCCTTATGGTGGGAAACGCTCGCACACGCCATTACGTGGCTGCTAGGACGGAACACGGCTGGCGGGCACGCGGCACGTGTATGTATCTCATCACCGCAACCCTGCCGTGTATCGTACCGGGACCAGTAAGACAGTCGCCGACCGTCGGATGCACGCTTTTGGCGTCCTTGCGGCAAGGACATACCGGTACACATCCGCGCCTCACCCCTTGCCTACTGTTCATCTCCCTGCTGCACGCTTGGTGCTACAGTTACAGTTACAGTTACAGTTACAGATAGACCCCGAGAGGGGCACGTCCGGAGAGCCACGCAGGGGGCCATAAGGACGAGTAGTGCAATATAGTAACTAGTGTGCGGGGTGGCGGGGCTTATTCGCCACTACCCACACGCCTCACAGCCGGCCGAGCACGCCGCTGGTGCTACATGCCGCATGGCAAGGTGTGAAAGGCAAGTTCTGTTACATGTGCACCAAACGAGGCAAGCGGGTCGCCAGCCCGTTGGGCTTGCTTACCTCTGTACTCGCGACGTTGAAGACCTTCCTGTTGTCGTAAAGTCCAATAATTACGCCGTTGCCGCCTACCCTGAAATCGGTTGGATACGTGAACTTGGACAGGCCTGCGCGCAACAACATCCACTGCTCAGGATACCGAAACGCAAGGTCCCACCGCAATGTAAGTAATAGTGTATAAGACTGAATAATTTGGGCTCGGAGAGCCCAACCGGAAGCAAGGTATTAATAATGCCTGCTGCACATTCAACGACATGTTCACAGGGTGCTCCCAAGGTTGCTCCCAAGATTGTTGATACATGTAGCTATTAAAACTAAGAGGGCAGCATGCGTATTTGCGCTAAGTGCGAAAGCCAAAGCGTTCCTTCCTTTCGCACGCATGACTCACAATGTCGCGCATAAGCGAGCGCCAGGAGGGCAGCAAGCGGCAGAAAGGCTGCAGTTGCATTGCGTTTCCACAACATATTTTTGCTACGCACAAGCGCGTCTACTGGACAGTAGTAGCGGCAGTGGAGTAATACGCAGGAAAGAGGTCGGTGGTACAAGGAGCCCCGGACAGCAGTCACTGCATTGCGCGTGATTTGTCCATGACGATACGTCGTCGTGACCAGGATACAAGGTGGCGGCCCGCAATGGATCCTGCCAACGGGGATTCGGAATGGACGTTGCGCTGTCCCTGGAGTAGTGCCAGCCGAAACAGGCAACTCCGGCTTGCTGCAGGGGAGCTCGCTGGCCTGTCGTGCGTGTCGTCCCGCTTACGTGCCGTCCTCTGCGTGCGTCATCATCAGAACCGTCAGCGTCAGTAGAGCAGCTTGGAGCAGCTTGCTGATGCACGTCCCGCCGGGTGCAACACACCTCCGTAGCCCATGTACACTGCACTGAGGTGCTTCGCCTCTCGCGTTTAGTGTTCCGATCTTCCGTGGGGATTTTCGAATGGCACGGTGGATGGCACGTGGTGGTTGGCAACCACGCACGCAGGCAGCACCATACCGGTACCACGGGCCGTGATTTACACGGTGCGCCAAGGGTGCTGCGCTTGAGCACAAGGCAAGAGTGCATCATGGACGTGGGAAGCAGGCGCGGAGGAGGGTTGCAACTGGCTTAAAATGGACTTGGAAACAGCATCCCAATCAGGGTCTCCCCTGATCCCAACGGGCCCCTCCCCTGCCCGCTGAGGCTCATTATTCACACGCCACAGTAACAACTCCACCTCTCTTAGCCCACATCTTGGCACACGCGGGCATGCACACCCACTTATATGTCCTGATGCTCCTCCGTAGTCAGCACGTGCTCCGCCCCCGTTCTTTGCAACCATGTAACGCCCAACCTGCTCTCCACAACCAACCTGACTGAAGTATACATGTGACTACAGCTGCTTTAGCCATTATACAATGTTATCTACATATCAACTCGCCGCCCAAGTTGCTGGCGTGGAGGTGGCATTCGTCGTTCACGAAAGAGACTTTGTACTGAGGTTGACCAGGGCACTCAGGTCCTTTCAAAGCGCAACTGAAAATTGCAGCGTATATAAGGCCTGGCGGGGCTCCGCAGTTGCAGCACAAGTCGCGGCACGCTCGCTTTCCCGTGGGGCCAGGCACGCTCATCCCCTCTTCCATTACCCCCTTGGATTCGACAATCGGAAGGCTGCGAGAGAACACTGAAGGATTGAGCAAGTCAACAGAAAGCAGCATTGGCGGGTGTATCTGGCGGTCTGGCCGCCTGCAACGGTGGCAGGGGGGCAGCAACTGATGCTTCGGGCGGCACAACGGGCGGGCGGCAGCAGGGCGAGGGGCAGCAGGGGCCGCAGGGCGAGGAGACGGGGGCGTGGGAAGGTCGGTGGGGGCCAGCGATGGGGATAACAGCCAGGGGGAGGAGCAGCTGGATGATGGGACTGGCAGTGTAGATGGGGAGGAGGAGGAGGAGGGGGAGGGGGGCCAGCGAGGGACAGCCGCCGCCACCGCAGCAGTACCGCAGCTCATGAGGACAAGGGCTGCTGCGGCAGCAGCTTCGGCAGCTGCGGCGGCACAGGCGGTGGTGGGGGCGAGGGCAGTGGCGGTGATGGGGACGAGGAGAGGCAGGCGGGCTGGGCGGGCAGCGACAGCGGCAGCGGGGGGCGCTGCAAGCGGTGGCAAGGGCGCGGGGCGGGGAGCGGCGGCACGACGGAGGATGAGGAAGAGGAGGAGGGGGATGACGAAGCGACCAGTGAGCAGGCAGCAAGTGGGGACTGGGAACCCAAGGGTAATGCGACGACGGAGGATGAGACCACAAGCGAGGATGGAGCGGGTACTGCTGAGGCGGAGGAGGGGACGGAGGCGGGAGGGTACAGCGAGGGTGAGGGGGACGGGGGCAGGCAAGGGATGCCTCCCGGGACGGCTGGCGGGGTCCCTGTGCTGCGATCCGGCCGCCAGCTGCAGCAGCGTCGGGAGCAGGAGCTGATGCTGCGGGAAGCACAGCGGGCGGCTGGCGGGCGGGGGAGGGGAAGGGGCGGCAGGAAGGCTGGGAGGGGGCGGGGGAGGGGCTGCGGTGAGCAGGTGGGGCCCAGCGATGGGGATGACAGCCAGGGGGAGGTTGGCAATGTGGATGGGGGTGGTGGTGGTGTGCAGGCCGGGAGGAAGGCGAAACACATAAAGGATGACGTCGGAGGCAAAGGCAGGGGCAAAGGAAAGGGGGTTGGGGGACAGCGAAGGGCACCAGGCTGCGCTGCAGCTGCGCCGCAGCCCATGAGGACACGTGCAGCTGCGGCTGCTGCAGCTGCGGCTGCTGCTGCGGCACAGGCGGGGGCAGGAGCAGGAGCAGGAGCAGGGGCGGGGGCGGGGTGACAGCAGAGGGG
>QAXN01001309.1:0-19278 GCA_004335795.1 Chlamydomonas sp. 3222
TCGTCTAGGAAGGGCAAGAAGCGATGAGTGCCCCTGTCACACAGATTGACGCGTTGGGTGATCATGGTCGTTATTGTGGCCATCTGGTGGGAGGAGGCCGCTTAGTTGTTGCTCTTTGATTTTGGAGGTGCGCTATGGCAGGCCCTTTCGTCGCGTGGCAGTGAATTTGTAAGGAAAGGACGATATCTTTGGTACAGGGCCCGCCGGTTGGTGCTGTTTGGAGGTGCGCGTGCGGCGGCAGCGCTTCGGGGCTGCGGGGGCTGACGGGAATGGTGCTCAAGAGCGGTGCGCAGGTGCGACGCTGGTGCACTGCAATCAGCATCCATTCTTTCTGCGACGTGCCACAGCGAGAGAAGAGTCACAAAGGTGGGGGCGCTCATGACACGGCAACATTTCCCAACATTCTTACTTCAGGAGAAGGTTTACGGGATATGGTACATGCGTGGGCCGCCGCAGCCATGGAGGCCCCCTGAGCCCTGACCGACGACCACAACGCCTTAACGCAACGACCACAACGCCTTAACGCAACGAATGCAATGGTGCACGCGCGAAGCTCGCAACCGTGCAACCTCGTTGTCGCCGACTGAACACACAACGGCCAGTTCCAGCCAACACCATCGAACACCATCCAACAGGCGGCCTCGCCACATGGCCCTGCAGCGCGTCCGCCCAGGTCCAGGTCATCCACCCTGTCGTACGCACTGAGGTACTGTCGTACGCATTGGGGTACCCCGCCGCACCCCGCCTCAACCTGGCTCAACCAACCCAACTCTTTGCCAATATGGAGTGCGTCCGTCACCCTGTCACGGCACCGAGGTACCGAACCCCACGCAACCTAACCCAACCAACCAACAGTGCCCCGTGACACGTGTTCACAAGCAACCAACCCGAGCCTACACCATAACCCTGCTAAACACGAAGCATACATGCACAACCAACCCAACCCACCAACCCATGCAGCGCAGCCGCCCAGGTCGCCAAGTCCACACAAACAGGTGGCGAAGACGGCATAGCTCCATCCTGTCGCCGTGAACCACCACAACCTCTTGCGTTGCACCTCCGGCACGGCCCCTTCACGTCACAGCGCGACCTGCCAGCCACGTGCCGTGCCTGCGTGCTAACCAGCACAACACCCAGGCACTGGACACGCTGCACTTTGAACGTCTGGACCACCCCAACTTCTTGGTATAACGTGCCTCCGGCACGGCCACCTCACGGCGCGATCCGCCAGCCACACGCCTCCGTGGTGCGTGCTAACCACCACAGAACCCAGGCACCGGAGACGCTGTTCTACGCCGTACGTTGTGGACGTCCCCACGTCCCTGGTCTCCGCTGCCGCTGGCGCCGCCGTACGACGTACAACGGTAATCAACAGTACCGGACGACAGCTAGCTCATGCCGGTGTGCCCACGTTCTTGGTCTCCGCCGCCGCAGGCGCCGGTCCTGGCACGCCCTGCAGCGCGTCTGTGATCCTGTCCACCAGACCAACCTAGAGGGGGGCATGGGGAGCGAAGGGTAGCACGGGATGTGGTCCACCTCCGTCCTTTCCTACAGCCGTCCTCGCTCGGGGTGCCAAGCATACCAGCGTAGGTACTGTTGTAGGCGTTGTGCGCTTCACGGCAAAGTCCCAGGTTGTTATTTCGTTCTTTTCAACTAGCAGCGAGTCCAATAATGCTGATGCCCATGCCAACTCCAGCGCCACCATGGATCAGCTTGGCGGCGGCTGCGGCGGGGCGGTGTACCATCACCTCCCGGCCTCTACTGCACGCAGTGTAGTGTATTAACTATTGTGCCTCCTAACACACCCCAGCACCACCACCACGGAATGCATCAGCTTGGCTTCTGCTGCGGCGGCGGTGTACCATCACCTTCGTCCCGGCCTCTGCTGCACGCAGTGTCTTAACTGTGCCTGCTAACACACACCAGCCGCACCTACCACGGGGTGGATCAGCTTGGCGGCGGCGGCGGCGGTGGGCCCCCGCGGGTGCGGGTGGGTGGGTGCGTTGGCCACTGCTGCAGCCCACTGCTTGGCCAGCTTCGCGTCCTGCTGGGGTGTAAGCGCGGAGCGCAGCGGGCCGATGCACTGCGAGGGGAGGAGGGGGAGAGGAGGCAGGGGTACAAGTTGTTGACCGGCATAGGCTTCAAAAGTGCCGGCTTTCATGTCTCTCGATCCGACGGCGCCCGCGCTCAACTCACGGGCATAGCCATCGACCGTAGCCTTTATAACTGCATTGTAACCCGCGTGCGGTGCGCCACGCCGTGTCGCCCTCTCCCGCCTTCGATACCCCGTGCCCGGGCGTGTGCCCCACCTGGGCACCTGCTCCTCCCGCCCGGCCGGGTGGGGGAACTCAACGCCCACAACACAACCACGACAAGGCAGCACGCCCGTCCTCACGTGCCCTTGGATCGCACACCTTGCTACTTTTCCCCTGCCCCATCCACCCCCACCCGCACCCCGCTTTACGCACAACCCCGCCCATCTTCACCCCTACCCCCACGCCGCGTTTAGTGTCTTAAGTCTCTGCCCCACCTGCTCCTCCTCCCTGGCCAGGAGTGCGAAGCTGCGAGCTGCTGCGGACCTAAGTCCACACTCCCGCCCCTCCCCCACCCCATTGCGAGTGTCTCAACTCTCCGGCCCACCTGCTCCTCCTCCCTGGCCAGGTGTGCGAACTCGATGCCGCGGAACTGCTCCACAGCCTCGTCGAACACCTTCGGGCGGTGGGACGTAGGCAAGGGCCGGGGGCACGGCACGGCGTGGCATGTGTGTTAAGTGCGGATGAGAGCTGCTGCAACGCCTCGGAACCGCTCCACCTACCGCCTCGTTAAACACCTGCGGCAAGAGTGCGAGCGACCGCATGGCAGCCGCTGCGGTGTGCGGCGTGGCATCTGCACAACAGGTTCAGGACGACATGCTGCGGTATAAAATGGGCTTGGGAATACGGTTCAGTGCAACATGCAACGCTCAACATGCCGCGCAAGCCGCACTTACACGCACGCATGGCATAGAAGTAGCAAGCACGGGAGCTGCCTCCCCAGGCCCGCCTCACCAGACTCACCAGACGGCCCAACCCCCTCCCCGGCCCACCTTCCACTCCTGCTCGGTGCTGGGCGTGTGCGAGTCCAGGAACTCCAGCATCTGCTTGTTCACCTGTGCGTAATGCACCACATGATGCAGCGGGCGGAAACCTTGCTTGTATGGGGTTGGAATTGCCGCAGCGCAGGATGGTAGGGCAGCGGTAACAGTACAGCGAGAGGGGTGGGGAACCCCGTGTCCCTAATGGCCGGGGCCAGCTCTGTGTTTCGAGCGGGATGGGGCTGGGCTCTGGAAGGGGACCAAAACTGTAAAACCATACCAGCAGTAACAAAGGGCGATAGCGGCTGCTCTTGCTTGCTGAAGGGCAGGCACACAAGCCGCCAGGCAGGCACGCTGCAAGCAATTCAGCAAGCAACCTGACGCCCGCCGGATCGCAGGCTCACAACTGTACAAGCTACCCGTGCGTCACATCACACGACCTTTCATGCTGTTCACGCCTACATATCGCAGGTTAGCCGTACAGTTTGCAGGCCCTGCCGTACAAACCGCATTACTCACGGTGTCGTCCATGACCATCCTGTCGTACAGCATGCGCGCCAGGGAGGGGCTCAGCCCGCCGCTGCCCACCTCGCCCAGCCCCGATTGGCTGGCGCTCACCGCCGCCCCCTGCAGCCCGCCGCTGCTCGCGCCCGCCTCCCCTGCTCCCGCTCCCGCTCCCGCTCCCTCACCACCGCCCCCCTCCCGCGCCGCTGCTGCTGTCGCGGCTGCCGGCCCCTCCTTTGCCGCCGCCTCCTTGGCTGCCTGCTTGCCCTTCTCCTTGTCCTTGTCCTTGTCCTTTGCCGCCCCCGCCGCCTTGGTGAGGAGGGGGTAGACGGTGCGCTCCTCGGCGGAGGCGTGGCGGGTGATGTGGCGCACCAGTGTGCGGGAGGCAGCCAGCTTGGCCTGTGGGCGGCAAGGACAAGGAGTCAGGGCGCAGCATGCATGGATCCGCCTGGCGTGGCGTAGCGGGTGATGTGGCGGACAATCAAGGGCGCGGGAGGCAGCTAGCTTGGCCTGTGGGGGGAAGGGGGGGGTAACCGCAAAGGGGGGGGGGGAGAGCGACTTGGGGTGTGGACGTGCGGGCTGACGAGGTGCACGCGCCACGGCAGCAGCGACCTGGTGCCAGGTGTGTTAGCCAGCAGGGGGTTGAGGGTACGGGTGGGAGTGTGTTGTGCGGTCCTCAACGGAGGCGTGGCGGGCGGTGTGGCGGACAAGGGTGCGGGGCGCAGCTAGCTTGGCCAGTGGGGGTCGGGGTGGGTGGTAAGGAAGATGGGAGAAGGGGTACGGGTGCAGCATGCATGGGTCCGCCTGGGGTGGTGTGGCAGGTGACGTGGCGGACAAGGGTGCGGTGCAGCAGCCAGCTTGGCCTGCGGGGGGGAGGCCGAGGGTGGTGCAGGTTGGTGTGAGGGGAGGAGGGCACAAGAGGGTGTGCACGCATTCCCGGCCACCCTGTATGTGACACCCTGTCGGCCACTCGTGACCCACCCAGATGCGGTGGGGCCACCGCGTGCGTGGGTTGGTGCAGCAGCATGTGGTGCCGTGGTCAGGGGATAACAGGCTTCGGGAGGCACAGGAGGGCTCAAGCGCCGACATGGGGCGTGGCAGCACTGCGAGGGCCGGTGTGGGCTGGTGTGGGACGGCGCTGCGCTGGGGGCAGCCGTGTGGGGCGAAGGACATGCACTGGGCAGGCTGGGTGACACAGGGCTGGGCTGCGCAGTCCCCGCGATAGGCGCCAGCCCCGCAGTGCGCACCTGGGGCCCCACCGCCTCCCTGTAGCGATCGAATAGCTGCCTGCGTGTGGCGCGGTTGAGGGACCGGGGGATGGGGGGGTTGGCTGCGGCCAAGTTGTTGACAAGGGTAATGCGTCAGGTGTGGTGGATAGCTACGGGCCAGCGGCTGTCGCACGGTGTGACACGGTGCTGCATGCATGTACGGTTATGTAGTACGGTCGCGTACATACGCACGTGTCGTACTGTGGCGTTCGTACGGATTCCGTACTACGGACAGGTGGCGGAGAGCAGGTCTGGGCCAGTGAGCATGATAGTCTCGAGGCCCCTACCAGTTGCGTGCGGCGTGCCGGCATGCAAGCACCGCATGCGCCAGTCCAGAGTCGACGTCGGCACTTCACATCGCACAAGGCCTGGGAAAATATAATTATATAAAGGCATATTTCTTTTTTTATGTCACGACCGACCTGATGATGTCATGGTCTGCAACCACCACGTCCAGTCCGCTCTGGGCCACCTTGGACTCCTCGGCCGCCTTGCCTGACGCCTGCGCTGGTGCCGACGTGGGGCCGGCAGCGGTGTGGGGCTCGGCCGCGGGCCCTGCCGGCGCCAGGTCGGCCGCAGCCCTGGGCACCGGGCCCTCGGCGCCCTGCTCCTTCATCGCGAGGCTGCTAGCCGGCGCACCGGTGACGTCCTGCTGAGGAGCCTGCATCTTTGCTTACTGCTCTTGCTTTAAAGCGTACAATACTCGGACTATAGGGTTGTATGGCCTAGCTAGATTTTGATTTGTCACAGGAATGCCTCGGCTTGTCAAGCAGGAATATTGTAGCGCTGTGCGTTTGGGTGTGAGGGTGACCCGTGGGTCGTTGTTCCGGAACGCGACAGCGTCAACGTCTCAAACCAAAATTCAGAGATATCTACACTGCAGCTGAGTATGTATGTAAGATGTACATGCTCTGCATCCTGCATCAGGACCTTGCGACATTCGCCTGTCCTGAATGCCGTAGCGTCATGCGGTCCCCTGGCCGTGCCCCCAGCCACGTGTGACCTGCTAATCCTCGCTCGTCTTCGCGTCTGGGACCGCAAGGCCACGACCTCCATTGCTTCAGCTCAATACACCTGACACGCAATGCTGGCATTCTCGGCCCTTGAGACGGGTACCGTAAGGCCAATGGCTGGCAGGGGGGACCCGTACGTACTGACCTGTATGCCGGGCCCGGCGCCCTTGCCACCGGGGGAGCTCCCCTGCTCCCCACGAGCATTGCGACACACCACACAACCGCACGCTCCCCTGGTGCGACACGTCACGAAGCACTTGCTGGCTCAGGCTCTGCCTCCGTTGCCCGTTGGCTGGCTCCCGCTGCCTCCTATCCTGCTCGCTGCATCATGTACATATGAGCAATTACCACGTCACGGCTTTGTGCTTAGCAGGGTTAACACATATGAGCAATCCCTAGCCAAATGCATGGGGACAAGTAACTGAAAGCGACCACACCGTCGGGAGCTGCGCCCTCGCCTTGAGTGCAACACGTACGGTACAGCCAGGGGTACAGGCCCTGGTACAGGCCCTCGCTTGCTCAGCCTCTGAATCCCCCTGGGCAGCAACCGAGGCGCAAGCTCAAGCCCACACCGCCGGAAAACGCCTGGTGGCTCATGCAAGGCGCAACCCCAACACCTGCCGCGACCAAAGGAGCAGCTTCAACGTGAGCCACTCACTGTGTCCAAACACCCAGCCCTCTGACGCGAACTCAGCCGACCCGCAACGTGAGCCACTCACTGTGTCCAAACACCCAACCCTCTGACGCGAACTCAACCGACCCGCCACAAAAAGCGGCAAGACGAGGCTGACCCACGGACAGCCGACACAACCAGTTGAAGCCTAACGCCGCAGCAAGGACGCAAACCCCCAGCACGACGAGGTAACTGGCGGCCATACTCAGACAAGCTGCGCTGGGTGCACCAAAACCAGCTCCCCAATCAAGCCAACGAATCCACGGCTACTAGCCCGACGGGCGGCCTGGCGTCCCCAAACCCAAGCTCTGGTCTCCAACCCGAGGGAGCCCCGCCCGTGCGCCCTCACAGCCCAACCCCTGCCAGCTGCGCCACATCCAGCTCCGCCTGCAGGGCAGCGGCCGCCTCCGCCACGCCGTACGCGGTTCTGCGGGGAGAGGGCCCTCCGGTGGCCCTTCAGCCAGGACACGTGTCCACTGGCCGCATCGCCCCGCAGGTAGGCCAGGAGATGTTCCCGGCCAGCGCACCTAGCACACACCTGGTAGGAAGCCCGCAGCTCCCACAGCGTACAGTGGGACAGGCCCTCACAGGGATCTGCCAGTGCACCCGGCGGCTCTGCTGGCCCTGCATGGCTGCTAGCAAAGCCTGCTTGCGCTGCCCAACCAGGATAGCACCACAGCTCCACAGGTGGCGCTGTCGCTGCGTATCCACCAGAGCTGTTGCGGTGACGCCGGGGCTCCTGCTGGCCAGACGGCAGGCTGGAGGCGCCCGTGGCTGTTGCGGCGGGGCGTCTGGCAGCAGGCAAAGCAGCCTGTTTGTCAGGAGACCGCCGCCCCAAGCGCGCGGCGCGGGAACCCAATTTCAGCCGCTGCACACCAGCGCCAGCCCCGCCAGGCCCGGCCGACCCTCATGGTGCAAGGGCAGGCGCGGCGGTCCCGCCTGCACCAGGCTGCACGCCGAGCTCCTGGTGCCCTGTCCCTGCCGACTGTGGCCCTGCCTGCTGCTGCCGCCCATCCTGCCGCTGCCGCTGCTGCTGCTGCTGGGATTGCCGCGGCTGCGGCGGCACGGCCTTCTGTGTGGCATCCCCCTGTTGATGCTGCTGCTGGTGTCGCCCAGCCAGTTGCCGCTGCTGCTGTGCTTCCGGCTGCTGCCCCAACCGCTGCCCGCCCCCCGGAACCGCTGTTCCTGTGGTGGATGCTGCGGCCGCCCCGGCTGCGTCGTCGGCCGCCCGGCTGCTCCAGCTGCCGCGCCGGCCATGGCTGCTGCGCTGGCTTCGGGGCCGGCAGGGTGGCCCACGACTGATGCCGGACAGGTGGCGGCCGCTCGTGCGGTGACCTCCGCGCCGGTTCCTGCTGCTGCTGCTTCTCCTGCCCCAGCAGCAGCAGCAGCTGTTGCACTCCCCGACGTGGCCGGCCGCCCGCCTGCTGCTAAACCAATTCCTGTTTGTGTCCTCGTAACCCAGGTCCATGCATGCAGCCCCAATGACATGCGCTCGCTGGTAGCCACGCCAGCCCCCAGCGGGTCCTTCCCCGGCTAGCGCTGCTCCCCATACGCCACGTTGACGCCGGGTCATGTTTCCTGAGCCCCGCATCGCATTCGTACACACCACGTTGACGCCAGCTGCGTGCATCCTTGCCGCCACCAGCAGGACTGGGGCGACAGAGGAGCAGCAGGTGTAGGGGCGGAATTAGAAGCAGGGCCGAATAAAAGGACACATGCTGTTCTGGACCAAACGGGGACAGGTCGGGTGTGGGCTGCGGGGAGGCTGCTGGCAGGTACGGCATCTGGGCGGATGGACGACACCCATCAGACAGAATCCCCGGCCTTGGGTTCAGGTTCCGCATTGGATTTGGCGGATGAGTTCTTGATGAAAATACAGCAAATGCAAGGGGATATGGCACCTTTGTATGCTCGTGCTGTGACTCACCAAGGCCTGGCAAGCCTCAGCCTGCGTCCGGGGGGGAGGGAGGGTGCAGGTTGGCCGGGTTTGTGGTCGTCAGGGCGTCGCTCGCACAGCTGGTAGCCTCTACGACAATTAACTTTTCACAGCATGCATGTACAGCTACAAAGCCCCTATCATGTCTGCTCACATCGAACGCCGAGCTTGCCGGCAATCTTGTGCAGGAGCGCCTCCATTTCCTTTACTTCGGCCTTCATCTTGGCCGTTTCTTACACCATATGGTCCAGCCGTAAAATCACATTCGTTGTCACGTAACATGCGGCCCCCACTGCGACACCGAGTGCCACCTGCGCTCCTGGGGCCTGGCTAAGTACGCCCGGCTGAGAGGCTGACGAGACAGTGGTGGCGCGCTGCATATTCCTCGAAGCCTTGGGCTTCTGTGCTCTGCTGGCCGTAAACCTGTGTTTGCCGAAGCCCAGCCCGGTTCCGGTACGGATTGAACAGTCCATATTAAAGATATACTTTGCTTGGCAGGGTCAACGTTGGCTTTGAGCTCTACATGAAAATGCACGAATACATATGAGGGTCAGGGTGTAGGCACAGTCCACAGTCCACAAGCGGCCGTACAACAGCAAACCGCCTTGGCCTCCGTGTAGCTACGAGCCGATTCCTAGGGAAACTGGGGACTCTCGCGCTCTGACTTCGCCGAAGCTTCCATGCGCCGGTATTGTTTTCGCTGCAACAGACTGATGCCTGTCACCAGCTGCCCGTCACGGTGTTGGGAAGTGAGTCAGTGTTACACGGTGAGGGTTCGGCCCTACACCTCGACGTGCAACGACCCAGGTGCAAGCCTGAGGCACACGGGTCACCCGCACATATTTCAAGACGCAGGAGTAACAAACTTGCACACACACAACCAGGGAAAGTAACAAGGAAGGTAAGGGAACCCCCAGCAGCAAACACCTCGTCTTGTAGCACCAGGTTTGCCATCCCTCTGCCAAAGGGCCAACGGCAGGTCAAACTCCTCGCCGCAACGACAAGCCGCCCACACATGTCACTCTCTCACACCGCTGAAGTTAAGATTGACACAGATTGACAGAATAGGGGAGGTCCAGCTTCTCACCACGGCCCCCTACCACAGCAGCCACGGCTTGTTGGTGTCTGAGACCAGCACCTTGGTGTCCTTCTGGCCCTGCAGCAGCTTCTTGAGTTTGGCCAGGGGAGACTCGTACCTGCACACACCAGGCACACAAGCAGGATGTGGACCACGACACCACCACCTGGCCCCACACACGGGTTCCTCGCGCTTTACGCGTGCCCCCACACCCCGACCAAACAGGAACGACCCCCCATGATCATAGGCAACCTGCAACATACCACCTAATAATCCCTTACTGGACTGGTACATATACCACCTAATCCCTCACAGACTGCATCAGCTGCCCATGCAGTGCCCGAGAGCTAGTCCTGCTGTCCGGCCCCGCCCTGATTTCCCAACCCAATGCACCTGTGCGCACGTCCCATACACCCCCTGCAACGTTTCCGTGCTTCCCTGACGCCCACACGGTTTCCTCGCGCTTTACGCGTACCTCCCTGCACCGCACCTGCCCAGCAGCTCGTCTAGCTCCCTCCCCCGCGCGGGCGCCAGGTCAGGGTCGAACCGGATGGTCTTGTAGTCCTCGAAGCCTGCAAGCAAAATCATACCGCACACAAATTGAGCAAGTGGCTGTGTCACAAGGCCAGCTCTACACCTCTCGCCAGGGGCTGGATCTTATCGGTGTTCAGGGCAGGCACGCCAGCGTGCATCCCAACTGCCGAACCAACCAATGCACACAGCTGCCCACCAGCCCCGCAGCCACGAACCCCTTTGGCCCGGCGCCTCATCCGACGTGCGCGTCAGCGCGCCGCCATCAACCTCCAATTCCCACCGTCCTGATCGTGCGGCCTGTAGGAACCCTGCGGCGGTGCCGCGACCGTGACCCTGCCTGTCGTGTGCTGCGGCGCACACAGTGCCCTGCACCCGGCCCCAGTCCTCCCCTGCCCCCCTCCCCGGTAGGGTCCCTCCTGTCGCCGCCCTGGCCTAGCCTGGCCCCTTCCCTCCCCTGCCCGCTCCCACCCCACCGCTCTCCAGCACCGCCTCCAGGCACGTCAGCACCGCCGCCTTCTGCCCCATCTGCGCGTAGCAGCACGCCATGGTGTACAGCGCGGCCTGCTCCTCGGCGTCGGAGGGGCAGCTGCAGAGTACGGCGATGCAAAGGCGAAGGCGGGGACGACAGACGCACGTCGGACATCGCAGCAGCCAGGGTCATGGCGTGGGGCCGTCAGCCAGGGTCACGGCGTCCAATCGGCCAAGCCCAATACTGCGTACTCCAATTCCAGCACCGTCGCATGGGTCAGGCGCGCACGCCTTCCACCGCCCCTTCACCCATCGCAACCGGACTTCCACTCGTTGCAGGCCCACAACGTCCAACCGACTGTACACCGTGGGTGCTGTGCATACCGGTACGCGCTTGCAACGCTCTGCCGCGAAACACGTGTGTCTTTAAGAGACCTCTTGCACGACAGCAGCGGCCACACAATCAGACCATAAGCCATGGTCCACGGCCCACATGCATGTACATGTCTAGCAGGTCCCTCCAGGCCACCCTGCACTCCCGATGCGGGCCCATGGCCCACCTGTACTCGCGGGGGCTTCCTGGCAGGCGGTACGCCCCATTATTGCCGGGCAGCTCCAGAGCCAGGTTGAACATGGAGACGGCCTGCACATAGTGCCGGACACAGAGCGTGTGAAGGTAGAGGGTATAATTAGGTACGGACAGGGGCTCCTGGTTGACACGGAGGGCCAGTGCCGGCGCCGTACAAGGCAGCTGGCGACTGCTGCACAAACGGCTCAGCGGGTTTCCCTTGGGTTCGGGGCATGTGCTGCATAGGCAGTTGAAGAGTTTTAGGTGATGCCCTTGAGGTGCAGGAGGAGTGCCATGCCGCCGCTGGGGTTTTCACGTTACGGCTTCATGCATGTGTAAGTGCCTCCTGGCCACAGCGCAGACCTGGCAGGGCTGTTGGCGCGCAGCCTGGTGCAGCGTCATGCTGTGTGCAAATCAACCCACCTGCTTGTACTGCTTTTCCTTGTCGATAGCTCTAGACCCTTCAGCAAGTGCGCACGCTTCGTGCAGCGTGTGCAGCAGTGCATGCCTGGCCACGTCCCTTTGCCCAGCAACGGCCCGCAGTCCGGGGCCGTGGGCCTAGGTGGGCCCTACCTTGCTCGCTGCTCCGTTGTTCGTGCCCGCACTGTAGGTCTGTAGCTTTGAATGAGCTGCACAGTAGTGTTGGGGTTGGCAGCCAGGCATGGCACCGCGAACCCACATTGAGGAGCACGTGCAATTGTTGTACAGGTGCCAGCTCGCACTGCACTACTCAGCAGCAACAACCTGCTGACTGCGCACCTGTGGATACGCCGCCTGTTGGCATGGCAACAATGCCGGTGTCATGTAGCAGCTACGGATTGGCAATGTAAGCATGGGCAAACAGCGGAACGGTTGGTAGTTGTAATCTAGGACTACAGCAGTACCGGCACGCAAGTCTCGAGCCGCTTGACGTTTTCGCGCTCACTCGGGGCGTTGAGCAGCCACTGCCTGTGTAGTAAACAACATGCCTCCGAAAAAGAAGCCTGCTGAGGGTACCCGGGGGCGCAAAGAAGCCCCGAAGCGACAGGCCAGGCGCGGTATCCTGGGACTGCCGGAGTATGACGAGGAGCTGGATGATGATTATAGGCCCTCAAGAACTACACGCCGAGACACGGAACAGCAAGCGACCAAACGTCCCAGGAGCACTCGCGAAAAGAGCCCAGAGGAGTCTGAGGATGTAGTGGAGGTCATCGACGTGCCGCTGGCGCGGCGGAGAAGGTAGTCACAGCACGTCATGCAGACTACAACCAGTACAAAGCAACCGTATCTACTGAGCTGTCAACCTGAGGCTGTTTGGGCATTTTGATTTTTCGCAGGGCCCGAGCAAACCAACCTGCCAAGCATGCGACAGCCGAGGTCGCCCAGGTTAGTACTGATCTCCAATAGATTCATAGCCGGCTAAGTGATCTAATAGGGTGCATGTCTGCGTCTCGCAACGCCACGCTGTTGAACTCGGAGCTCTTTCGGCCCCCCGCGTCCTCCCCTCAGCCGCGCGACTGGGGCGGCCTGACCGCGCCCCTGCTCACCAAGCTCCTGCGCTATGCCTGCCGGGACAACGCCCTGCCCACAGCTGCAGCAGGTGCGCGACGATCATATCCTGCAGCAAACCCTCCCAATCCTTCCCGCTTCGCTCTTCGCATGGCTACCCAACCTCGGCCTGCCTTGTCCACGACCTGCTACAACCTGCTCACTGCAGCCTCGCCTCCATTCACCCTCCACTCCTCGCTTCGTCCCTTCCTTGACTCCAGTGCGCGGCCCACATATAGCTTTCCGATACACTACCCCACCCACCCCTGCACATCCCTCCCTCTCGACCCCTCCCTTCCCAGCCCCCTGCGTGTGCAAGCACTGGCGGGAGGTCTGCAAGGAGCTGGAGAAGAGCGCGCTGGCGGCGGCAGCACCCGGCGGACCCCGCAGCCCGGCGGCGCTGGCGGCGGCGGCGCTGGACGCCGCCGTCGCCGCCATCCGTCAGGCTGCTGCCGCCGCCGCCGCCGCTGCCGCCGCTGTATCGGAGTTGCAAGCAGAGGACGAGAGGGGGGGCGTGTGGGCTGCTAGGGGGGCAGAGGGGCGGGCAGGGGAGGCGTCAGCAGCCGTGGTGAATGCTGCCGCTGGGGAGCAGCACGGGGTACTGCGGGCCAGGAAGCAGCAGCGAGGCGAGGAGGAGGGGGAGGGGCAGGGGGAGGGGGAGGGGGAGGCGGGGCTGTGGGGCGTGGTGGATGCGCGGAGCTGCCCCAGGGCTCGGCTGACGGACGGGGTGGTGGAGGCGTGGAGGCGGAGCGGCAGGTGGCGGCAGGTGCGCGTGAGGGGAGAAAATGACATGTACAACATGAGCGTGAGCATGAGGGGAGACAATGACATGTACAACATGGGCGTGAGCATGAGGGGAGACAATGACATGTACGACATAATGTATAAAGGGTTATCCCAAGGGGCGGGAAAGCGTTCCGACGAGCGGCCCTTTGGGCATATATTGCCGACGAGACAAAGAAGGGGCCCGAAGGCCCTTTGGCTTTCGCCCCTTCGGGGGCCGCTCGCAGTAGCGGCAGGTGGCGGACGGTGCACATGTGGGACAGGGGTTGAGGGGACGCACTGGGAGGGCCTCATACAGCAGCGTTCCATGGACGCAGCAGGCCACATCCTTCCGTACATGCCAGCCTGTTCACTCCCGCGTCATAACCCCGGTCCCTGTCCGGTCAGCGTCACCCGCGACACGCCACGTAACCCACGCGTCCCACGCCGCACACGCGCCCGGGTCCCTCAGGTCCGCTCGCTGCGGCCGGCGGTGACGGTAGCCGCGCCCGCCCGCGGCGGCGGCGGTGCTGGCGGCGGGCGCGAGCTGACCGCTGAGGGTCTGGCGGCGCTGGCTGGCGCCTGCCCGGGGCTGAGGGAGATGGACCTCAGCGAGTGCGACATGCTCATGAGGTGTGTGTACGTGGGGCGTGGAGGAGCGGTGGGCACTTTAATGCCTCCACACGGGTATCCTCTGAGTGCAACATACTGATGGGATCGGACGATGGCGAGCCTAGCTTGTTTCCTGCAAGTCCTCGGGTGCCCCGCAACCTGCCAGCGTTGCTCCTTCGCAACCCGCTCCTGCAATACATGGTGTCCCGCGTCCGTGTCCCTCCCCATTTTGATTTGCATTTTTTTACCTATGGCTCTCTGTACCGTGGGTCGCGCCCCTTATGATACGCCCCTCCCTCCTTGCCCCCTCCTCCGTCCAAACCCCGTCCACTTCCCTTTTCCTCCCCCCAGGCGCATGGCTGTTGCCCCCACCATCTCCTCCCTGCCCCACCTCACGCGCCTGGACATCAGCAACACAACCGCCGGCACCGTGGACGCCGTGCTCAAGGCAGCGCTGGCGCCAAGAAGCTGGGCGAAGGTGGCGGCAGCTGCGGGAACGCAGCAGGGGGCAGCGGGAGAGAGTTCGGGCGATGGAGGTGGAGAAGGAGGCGGAGAAGGCGGGTCAGGCGGAGGCGGCGAGGGCGGTGCTGGTGCGACGGCGTGGTCGCTGCCTAGCCCGCTGCGTGTGGTGCGGGCGACCGGCTGCCCCCGCCTGGGGCCAAGCACGGTGGGTGGGCTGGGTGGATTGGGGAGGGGTCGCGTGGGGTCGGGTGGGTTTGGTGCGGTGGGCGGCTCAGGTCTTGGGCTGTTGAGCAATGGACTGGGTCTCACACTTTGGAAAGGGGACATGTTTATGTCATCTTTATGTTACGGTTCCCCGCTGCCGTCGCACCCCCTGATGGACTGGCTGTCCACCAACAGCCAGCGCAGGGGGAGAAGGAGCGGGGGCCCGGTTGGCTTGCCGTCGGGCCAGCCGTTGTGTACGGCTGCCTAGAGTAGTAGTCGGCAGGACAGCATGTACACATGGACCGCAGCTGCCGGGGACGCAGCGCTGAGCCGTGCCGTGGTACTGAGCTTCGGGCCCCAGGCCCACGCCTAGCAGGGAAGAAGATCTGAGGGTAGCATTGAACCGAGTCAATCGCGCAGCCTCCTGCCGTCTTACTTCCGCTGCAAGGTGCAGCACAACCCGCAACCCTGTGCCTGCGAGGCGCCCGAGCACTGACGGACGGAAACCCTTGCGTGCCAGAATAGACTGGCATTCAAGCAGAATTGCGCAGGAAAGGACGCGCAGTTGGCGTTCAGGAAAGCCCCTCTTCCGGCCCCTTACATCCCTCCCGGAAGGCTGCTGTGCGCTTGCTGCTTCACGTTCGCAACACGGATACAGTGCCCAGCAGCAATCCGCCATACGGTACTGCAGATGCCCAGCGGCATCTTGTCCGGCCCCTTATCACTCATCATCGTGCACAGGACTATGGCACACAATCTCCGTAGGCCGCTGACAGGCCTCGAAACACCAACCACCAACCACGCACGTGTGCAGCAACGTTTCCTTTACGTGTGATGAGTGCGAAAACAGCGCGCCAAGCACTCACGCGTTCGCACTTGAAAACACCGTATAAAGGCACCGTGCACTCGGTGTGCAGCAACAATCCGACGACAACCCCCACACAGCAGACCGAGTAACAAAGAGTCTGCTTGTCCAGTGCGCTGGACCTATGTTGCGAGCTGCTCCCGGCTTACTCTTGCAGTGTGAAGACAGCACGCGCGAAACACCGTGTATACAGGTGACAGCACAAACAATAACACCATGTCAAAGCGCCGTACGGCACACAGCATACGCCGTACGGTGCACGTGCGCAACCCGCCACCATGCGTCTGGCCGACAACCAACAACTCCCAAACCGCTCAGTGCACACTTGCTAGACCTGCGGCTCGCTCCATGTTGTCGCGCAACCAGCTGCGTTGCATGTACCAACCAGCTGCGTTGCATGTACCATACGTTCTCCAAACGCCCTTCTTGAAATATGCCACAGCCGTGTCAGATGTGCCGGCGTCCCATCCGCACCCCACGAGCCAAAGCGTCAGAGGGAGGATCTCCCCTGCAAAGAGCCGTCACCCCCGTACCGATACGTCGTACTGTCGCTCACAGCCGGTGCTTATCCTTTCCAGTTGTGCGTTGCAAGAAAGCAATAATAAGGTACTGAGGGGCCCACACACCGTTAGCCGGTGGGCCCAGAGCTTATGCTGCCAATACCGTCTCGCCTCGATACCATCCGTCCGGTGGTGCCTGCAGCACCAGCCGACATGGTCCTGCTCATACCTCCTCCACCTCCTACTCCGTCTCCTCACCGCTTCCCTCAACCACCACTTCCACCTGCGCAACCCCCGCCGCCGCCGCCATCGCCGCCGCAACATCCGCCGCCACCCGCGCCGCCCCGCCGCCGGCCTTTACCCCCGCCGCCCCCCACGCACACGCCTCCCCAGGCCCCATCCTCTCCTCCCCTGCCGCCGTTGCCGCCGCCGCCACCCCCACCTCTCCCCCACCGCCGCCGCCGCCGCTGCAGCCCTCCAGCTCCTCCAGCACCTCCGCCAGCGTCCTCCTGCCCCCCTCAAACACAACACCCGATTGCAGCAGCCCGCCTAGTGCACCCCCTCCCGCGCCTCCGTTGTTGTTGCTGCTGTCGCCACTCCCCGCCGGGCCCTGTGCACCCCCTGCCGCCGCCGCCGCCAGCAGCCGTACAAGTCCGATCGCCTGCTGCTTCCGCCGCCGCTCCCTGCCGTACAACGTGACAAGCACAGTGCGCCCAAATGCGTGAGCGTGTGGACGGCCACCTCCGTCAAGCTCAAAGCCTCCGTTAATAGCAGAGCAGGACCCAAGCAATACAACAAGCTGGCACATGCGGGGACAGTTAACGGTTGGTGCCCACCAAGGGGAGCTTCCCTGTGCCCACCTGCCGTACAGCGCCACCAGCGCCTCCACGTGGCCCGCCAGCGACGCGTTCGCTGTACGGCAGCGCAGCAGCTCCTCCTCCATGGCTCGAAGCTGCTCGTGCTTTCGCTCGCGGCAACGCTTCGCCGCCAGCCGGTTCTTCTCGCGCCGTACGGCCAGCGAGGTGGGCGGCGAGTCCGAGCCGCCGCCGCCGGCGCCGCCACCGGTTCCACCGCCACCGCCGGCGCTGCCGTTGGCCGTGCCGTACGGTGCAGCCTGGGCGGCCCGGGTGCTGCGGTGGTGATGCGCCGAGTGGCCCTGACCCTGGGTCGGGCCGTGGGTGTGGATGTGGGTGTTGTGAGCGTGGGACGGAGTGTCTGAGGGCTCGTCGTCCCAGCTGCGCGGCTGGCTGTTGGTGGCGCTAGGGGAGGTCCCCAGACGCTGCCACATGCTTGCCCGCGCCTAGATGCGTTTGATAGGAGGCTGATGAGGTGCGCACAAGGCTAGAGCAAGGTCGAGTTGGTCGTAGGGCCTCCGCGCGCTCGTCGGAAGGCCGCGAAAAGCCGCGACGGCTGGCGGGGTTTTGCCTAGAAGCCGAGAGTTGAGGGCAGGGCACGAGCCCTGCAGCCAGGGGTAAACTAGATTTGCTTGTGCAAAGGAAAGGAAAGAATATGTGGTAGGGAGAAGCAGGCGTGGATGGTGTTGCTGCTGGGACTCGCCGCGGCTTGCAGTTGGAGAGGGAGGCTGCATCGTGTGTCACGGCCCCACACGTCACGTCAGGGGCCTGTCACGCTGCGACTGAGAACTTGTCATGCGGCAGCCACCACAGATAAGAACTACTAGAATTTATCCTCTTTTGTTTCTAAACAGCGAAATAGTCTCGCGTTGGCTGGCGGTTTTCCTTCCCATGGCCCTGGAGTCGAAGGGTTGACCCATGGGTCGGTCGCGAAACGCCGACGTGGCCGATGGAAGTTATAATGCGGCCGCCTGAATGGTTGTACTTCTGCACATACTGTCATGCTCTTCTAAACCTAAATCAACCTGTTATACCAGTAAGGATGGATGCATGTATCGTCTCACAGCGACTCCGCAAGCGTCCGCAGCTCCGCACCCTACTTCCAACCGTCACCGAACCTTTTTGACCGCCCATGCCTCCCCTCCGCTGACCTCCTTCCCCCCTCCCGCCACACATTCTCCGCCCGCCTCCCCACAGATCAAGGCCCTGTGCCCCGACGTCACGCACGTGCAGCTGCCGCCGCCTTCCGTCGGCTCCGGCCTCTACTCCCATGCACCCCTCCTCCCTGCTCCGGGCCCCGGGCCCTCCCCTTCCCTGATGGCCCCTGTGTTGCTCCACCTAGAGGAGCTGGACCTAGCCGGCAGCGGAGTGCTGTGCCCCCGCCTGGTGCTGCCGGTGGAGAAGCTGCAGGTGGGCGTGTGAGGGTGTGGGTGTGTAAAAGCTGATCATGTGTATTAAGTTGGTGCGAGGCCACTGGGGCGCAAGGGGCGCTGTGCCCCCGCCTGGTGCTGCCGGTGGTGGTATCGGCTGCAGTTGGGCGTGTGTGCGGGAGCTGGGGATTGGGTCATCAAGGCTGTATGCTTCATGGGATATGGGGTAACGTGGCACTGGTATGCAAAAATTCACGGATTGTGTAGTTGTGCGTGTTGTCGGGAGCACTGCTAGCCTTCTCGCGGGGCTGGATTTCGGCGGAAAGCTGCCCCCTGGACCCCCCTCCGCAGGCGGCGGCCCCGCGGCTGAGGCTGCTCCGCCTGGAGGCCATGGGCATACACTACTGCGGTGCGTGTGTGTGGCAGTGGTGGTGGTGTTACAAGAGCTAATACACATGCTCCGTGGCACCTAGGTAAGGCTGCTCCGCCTAGAGGCCATGGGCATATGCTACTGCGGTGCGTGCGCGTGGTGCTATTGAAGTAGTACAAGCTACTACACATGCGGTACGCTATCCTAAATGACCACCACCGCCTGCCGCATCCGGTCCCATGCTTCGGTCGCACATCCTGAACGTACCTGAGCGTTGAACGCCTCTGGCACATCGCGTCCGGGTGCCGCCCACCAGTCCCCCGCCGCAACCACCACCCCGGTGCAAGCGCACCGCCGGCCCCTTCCCTCACCGGCCCCTTCCCTCACCGGCCCCTTCCCTCACCGGCCCCTTCCCTCACCGGCCCCTCCCCTCACCGGCCCCTCCTCCTGCAAGGGCTAAGCCACCGTTGTCTCAAGCGACAGCCCTGCAGCTGGCTCCGGAGCCGCCTGTGCCGGGGCCGGGCTTTCCGGAGCTGCGCGTGTGTGAGGTGCGTGTGCGAGGTGTGTGTGCGAGGTGTGTGTGCCTTCATGTTTGCCTGTACTCGGGCTCATACTCGGGCCTGCATCCCGCACCGCA
>QAXN01001310.1:0-10706 GCA_004335795.1 Chlamydomonas sp. 3222
CGCAAGCCAACACCCAGTCCCGCGCACCCACCTGGACGGCGCCGCCACCGGCTGCTGTGCCGCCACTGCCGGCTGCTGCGGCCCAGCGCCCGCCGCCGGCAGCTGCACCCGCACCGGCGGTGGCGTGAAGTCCCCGAGCAGCGCGCTGGTGCCGCTGAACCCGCGCCCGGCCGCCCCCCCGTCCCCACGGAACGCGGGGAACAGGTCCACGCCCGCCGACCCCGTCTCGCTGCGCAGTGGAGGTATAAGCCCGAACAGGCCGTCATCGGCGCGGCCGGCGGCGCCCTGCGGCTCGCCGTACCGCGGCAGGGCGGATGGCAGCTGCGGCAGCGAGGCGGCGATGGTGGAGGAGATCATGCCCAGCTCCGCCTCGGCCTGCGCGCGGACCTCGTCCAGCTTCTTGGCCGTGTAGGCCTCCCTGCATGTGTATTAGCACAGTTTTGCCCTTAGCCTTACCATATCTTCACGAATGCTGGTGTGTGAATTTCGTGTAGTACACTGGAAACAGCGGGTTGATGAGCACTTGCTGCTGATTGTAAGGCTAGGCAGTGACTGTCAGCTACCGGCGTGCTGAAGCCCACCTGCGCGGCACCCAGTTGGCGCGCTTGAGCTCCATGACGTCCTTAATGGCCAGCCGCACGCGCATGCTCATGCCGTTGGCCTTGTCGTTCATCAGCCGCTCCAGCTCCTTGAGCACCTGCACGCCCGCCCGACAGGAGGGATCGGAACTGCTCTTTACCGTGTTCAACGTATGGCTATCTTTTGGGCCGTGGTGTCAGGCCACGCTGCGGTCACCGCATCACTCGCTGTCCGGTGTTCGCGCGAAACAGTTGCGTTTAGTCCCTTCGTCCCCGCTCCGCAACCCTTCAGTCCGGATGCGTCCATGTGTATACAGCAGCAGCCCATCGCTTAATCCACCCCTTCGTTGCCTACCGCGCTCGTACGCCGTCTCCGCAGCCCCTGGCGCCCCGCCTCACCTTGTCTAGCTTGCGCAGGGTCTCCGGCTTTTCGCTCTTTGACAGCTTGGCGCCCGACAGCTTGATGATCTCCAGCACGGCCTGGGAGAGGCAGAGGTTGGCATACAGATGAGTTGACATTATGAGGCTGAAGCTTCGGCCTGATGCACTTTTCCTTGCATAATTCCCACGCCCATTGGACTCTCGCCCACAATTGTTGCCCTGGCCCTTGATACGACAACGCCGTCACCCGCGCTACCCCGCGACACGCCATACCAGCCCTACGCCCCAGGTGACTGAGCTGCCGCCCCGCCAAAAGCCCATACCCTTCACCCTACATTGCGCCTCCGATCCACCCCACCCTGCCCCTCTCATACACCACCCTCCACCCCGCTCCCCCGTCCCGCCCCACCCTCTTAGGCCCCCCACACCCCTACTCTCTACTGCTACCACCACTACCGTTTCACTCGCGTTCCTGGTACTTTGTTCCCCAGTCCCACTCCGCCGCCCCGCACCAACCGCTCCGGCCCCCGACACCCCCACCCCCACCCCGCGTCCCCTACCTCGATGTTGTCCTCCGGGGGCATCTTGGCCCCCTTGACGGGCCGCGCCGTCAGCAGCTCGTCGATGCAGGTGACCATGATCCAGTCCTTGACCATGTCCTGCTTGTACAGCTCGGACATGAGCCGCATGTTGCCCAGCACGCGCTTCTTCACGCCGCGCTCAGCCTCCTCGCGCTCGGCAGGGTCCGAGATGGAGGACAGGTCCTGCAGGGTGTGAGGCCGTTATGAGGCCGTTACGAACGGTGTGAGGAGTGCAACGGGCCAGGCGGGCAGGCGAAACAGGCGTGCTGCCTGTGGGCTGTGCGAGTGCTTAGCGGGACCTGGTAACGCTGCACTGGAAAAGCTCTGTGCAGGAGTGATGTGGATTTTTTGCCCCCTCCTCGCACGTAACAGCAGTGCCCCCAGTCGCTGCGGTGCGTCCTGCCGCCGCCGACGCCCACTGTCTGACACTGCGAGAAGAAGGCGTAAGGGGCGGGCGCCCCGTTCCCTCCCAGTGGCTGCGCCGAACTCAGAAAACTCGGTGGTCCTGCAGTCCTGCCCCGCTGCACTTATGCCGCCACCCTCCCGCCGCAGCTGCCGCCACCTTGCTGGCAGTCATTGTATTGACCCAGCCGCCTGGCTGCGGTCACACTGACCCCGGCCGCTCCCGCTCCCGCGACTGCTTCTGCTCCCGCTCCTGCGGCTGCTACTGCCGCTGCCACTGCGGCACCAGCTCCCGCCCGCTTGCAGCCCGTCGCCGCATTGCGCTCCCATACCGCGGCATAGCGTCGCTTGCTGCTGCTGCTGCTGCCGCTGCCCGCCGCCATTGCCACCTCCTGGAAAGGCCGCCCCCTTAACAACTCGCCACAGAAGGCCCGGAGTTCCCGCTTGTTGGCGGGTGCGAACAAGCCCTGTCAGCCCGTCCTCTTTGCCCGCGACCATGCCTCATCCCGCCTCGCCTACCCCGTACACCCCCGGATGCAAGATGCACGTAAGTTCAGCGCGAGTAGTTGCACATAACGCAAGGACCGCTAGGCCAGAAAGTGATGGTGCAGAAGATGCACCACACTAAAGGCTATGCCGCACTGACTCGCCCGCACCTCTCGCGCATCGGCCGCCCCCTCGAACTCGTCCTGGCACGTGTTCAGCAGGATCTGCCGGAAGCTGAGCGGCTTGTCCGAGCCGGGCGGCGGCGGGAAGTGCGGCAGCTCCTTGGATAGCGACACGCACAGGTCGCCGTACATGGCCACGTAGGTGGGCTGCTCCACAGCGTTCTCAAACACCAGCGCAATCGTCTTCTGCAGCACCTCCGCCGTCGTGATCACCTCCAGCAGCTGGTTCAGCAGCCGCTCAAACTTCTCCGGCGTCAGCTTGTTGAGAATGCCCTTCACGGAACGGACGGCCTGGTGAGGAGCGGCGAGCGGAAACGGGGAGAAGCGAGGGCTTAACGGCGTTCCGCATCCTGAAGCCCAAGGGCTTCGGGGACTGGGCTGCTCTGCGCCGCCGACACCAGCTTGCACAGCAGGTCGATGATTATGGCTATACCCACAACACGACGTCGTCACGCGGTTCGTCAGCAGCAGCAGCTGCCGCTCCGCGCTGCTGCAGGCGTTGAAGGTCCCACTTGCCTGCACAGCCCCGTGCTTAAGCCTTCAATTTACCCCTCTCACACGGCCCTCTGCCGCAAAAGCCGTACGTTCCTATCGCAATCCCACCTCCTGCCAAGCCCGCTCCAGCTCCCAGCCCGAGCGCAAGGGCCACGATGCATCCTCCTACCCTAGCGTAGCCCGTACCCCGTTTCAACCCGTCCGTGCCGTGCGCACGTGTGCCCCTGCAACACTTACGTCCCGCAGGTTCATGCCAGCGTTGCTTGCTGTGCTGACACGCCCCATGAAACCCCTTCTCACCCGCTCCTCCGCCGACAGGGAGCCGCCCACGCGGTACGCCTGGCGACCCACATCCGCCGCCTTGGCGATCCGGGACACATCCTGAATGGGGCGCAACATGGGGGCGCACAGCCTCAATAGGCACCCACATTCCTTGATTACGTGCCCTCCGGTTACCGATCCAGTGTGTTTCGACAAAACGGCGGGGCAAATGGCCGGTGCGGAGTTACTCCGCCCTTCCGCCCCTTGCCGGTCCTCCCGTGTCCAGCCCCGCTGTGTTCCCAACGTTGCCGCTGCAGGCGCCCCCCACGTGCTGCCGAAAGGGGGTCCCGTACGACAACCCAGATCGCACAGTACGGCTGCATCCGTTACTGGATGGCAGCCATGGACTCGTGAGAAGGCAGCAGCTCGGGCCGCCTGGCTGCTGCTAACAGTGCTGCAGTCCTTCGCTGCCGCTGCTGCCGCCGCCGCAACTGCTGCCACCACTGTCGTCCGAACGTCAGCACCCCCCCGGCGCCGCGCCGGCATTAGCTGCTGCACAATGGTCGCCGCACAATGTCGCCTATATCCGCCAGCACAGCGCGTCCATCAGCGCCGGGTCAGCAACTGCAGAACCGCTGCTGCTCTGTGCAGGTCTCCTTGATGCCCCACCGCGTGGCGCCACTGCGCCAGAGCAGCCACACCATCTGCCCCTCCAACGCCCAGAAGATCACAACGCTGATCCGCGACGTCCTTGCAGCGTAGGGCTGCCAGCGGTGATCCAGGGCCACACCACTGGTCCTTCGCTGCCTGCCCTAGCATCCAACCCACCGTTCCCATGACGCGTTACCCAGAAGCCTACCTGATCGGACTGCGCCTGCACCCTGTCGTTGGTCTGGCTGGCAGCGGCCGCTGGCTGCGCGGGCTGCTGCTTCTCCGCCGGGCGCTCCGCCTGCTGCGCTGCGGGCTGTTGCGCGGGGGCCGGGCGCTCCGGCGCCGGCCGCTGCTGGCGGGGCTCCTCGCGCTGGTCCCTGTGCACGCAGCGCAGGGAGCAACGCCACGGCATTGGATAACAGAGGCACATGGCTTGCTCAGCGGGCTGAGCGGAAGCATGGCAAGCGAGGTGTGGTGCCACCTTGGGGTGGTAGCACCATGGTCTTAGCTTCAGTCCAACCCCCGACCGCTCCAAGGTAACCAGGGCTGCAGCTATTGCATTACTACGCTTGCCTCTCTTTAGGCGCCCTGAACTCCCGCTCCTCGCGAGGCTCGCGGTAATTGCTGACAGCCGTCCGCGAGCGCCAGTCGCGGTCGTCGATCTCCTCCGCGACTTTCTGCGGTCCCAAATAACAATTTGAATTCAGTGTGCCGTCAAAAAGGCCACCCCAGAAGTTCATAAAAGGTCCCACACAGAGCATGGCGGCTGTGCCAAGGCCCTGGCGAGGTAAGCAACAGCCGGAGAACGTGAAATGCATAGGCAGGTCCTTAAAACCCCAGATACTTGCCTGCAGAACCTCCTGCTGCGCCTGGCGGTCTTCGCCGGTCACAACAATCTCCAGGTTGAGCTGCTCCACCTCAGTCGGGCAGGTGTTGTATTTCTGCATCACAGACGCAACAACACAACAGTTTTAGGCCCATATAAGACTACGACCAAGAGATCCGCGGCATACCCACCTCCATAAACTTGAGCAAGAACTCCTTGGCATAGCGGACGCGCTCCCCGCTTTTCTTCGGTGGCTTATCAACAATAGCGGACGACAGAGCCTACGGACAACAGACAATTGAGGCAAAATGACGTCTGTAGGTCTCCATATCCTACGCAGGCGGCGCCAAGGCTCCCGCGCAGCGGAAGATCCCTATCATAAGTGCTGGCGGCGGAACGCCACATCCCACGCACTTGTCTGCCCTTAACGCCGAAGCCAAGGCCCTTGCCGAACGCCGCGAACGGGTTGCTGCCGGCCCCAGGCCGGAGCGGCCGGAGGGAGACCTCCTCTTCAGCAGCTGTCATTACACCACTGCCAACAATTTGGCGTGGAACAAAGAAATAATTGAACTATATTGTTCAGCAATCCCCTGTCAGCCCCTCCCAACCGACTCGGTCACAAGTACGACACCCGAAAGACGACGACCCTTTCCTGCACGATGCCAATTTATCTAAGGCAATTGGAACCTCTTAAGCATCATATGCGCTTGTGGGCGCAAGATAGAGGCTGGGCATGCGTGAAACGCTGATGCGTCGGCTCTTCCTCCTGCTCTGTGATACCTGGTGGCCTGGTGCTACTCCAAGAAGATTTTCTGGCCCATACAGCGCATGGCCTCGGCAGAAGCAACATCCATTCATCTCATACAGCACCTAAGCATCTGCAACCGAGCGCGCGTAAGAGCCAGTGTGTGTGACTGCTGCAAGAGTGCTTGACGTGACGGTACGGCCCAGATGGGTACGGCCTGGTACGGCTCGGCGCAGCGACTCCAGCACGAGCGGGTGGCGGCTCCCCTGCTGCCGACAGGGCACATAGGCCTGGGGTTGACTGTTTTCGGCAAGCGTTGATTCCAGGTGTGTCTGTGCGAAGGTTCGAAGCTTTCATGGTCAGGTATCTCAAGGAGGCATTACCATTTGGTCGCGCTGCAACACCACCTACCTCCAACTTCACGTGTGTTCTCCTTTACAGCGTACACCATGGTACGCGTGTGGTTGCTTCCGAAGCCCTGAAACAATACCTACAACACCCATAAAGGAAAAAAAAGGACAAATCCACACGTAATACCCTCTTGTACCCTACATGCATAACACTGCACTGCACTGCACCTCCCGGACCTCTTGGACCAGCCACTGCACCTCCCGGACCAGCCACAGGACAGGGCCGGTTCAGGCCGGTTACGGGGCGCCTTGACACGATGTAACATGCGCGTGCGTCGCGCATATTCTGGTGCGGCCTGGCACTTCGATACAAGTCCTTATTACGGATGTGCTAGAAAGTGCAGCATTTGTGATTGCATGGCCCATTTGGCATGCATGTCAGGTTCTGAATACGGTAATGCCAGCAACTACGGCACAGCCACCAGGACCTGTTCGGCACGCGGACGCACACACCCGAGCCGAGAGCGCATGCAGCACAACGCTTCCGGAACGCACATCAGGTGCGAGCTTTCCCGTAGGGGACTTCATACATAAGGCAGACGAGATGCAACGCCAGTGGACATGCATGGACTAAACAGTGCCTCTTCCCTCCTGGCCTCTCTGCTACACCTTGTCTCATACAGCTGACATCGCCATGGACAAGAACGGAGCACTCTCTTCTTCTACATAGTTTGGAAATACCCCAGCTATCGTGTCACCGTGGTGTTCACGAGTTCACCGCCAGTGCACGTCGTTCAGCCCCGCGAGGAGATACCGGCAATATCTTGCCATCGCCCCCGCCTACCCCTTCCACAGCTCCCCACCGTCCCACGGACGGCCCTCCGGCTTGTACACACTTGAACTCATGCCTTCCCACCTACTCGAGCGAGAGCAGTCAAGGGCCCCGGCCGAGCGTGTCCACATGTACCCTGCGAAGCTCCGCCACGTGGTACCCCCACAGCGCTCTCAAGCTTCAACGCCAGCCCATACTATACACCTCTGTCTGGCCTGTTCCAATGCGCGCTGTAAGCACCTAATGCCTACGCTTACGTTCCCTATATCGTACCCATTCACAACACTATCGTATACGGGGAGCTTCCCTTCCCTCCTCTTGCTGCACCCGCCGCCCGCCCTCCGCCGCCGCCGGCCTACCCCCGGGCCCCAGGACGCTCAGACCCTGTGACTGCCTCAGCCATCGCCGGCCTACCCCCGGGCCCCAGGACGCTCAGACCCTGTGACTGCCGTACATGCCGAACATGCCCAGCTCATGCTTGCCTTCCCCCGCTGCCCGCAACGCCTGCCTGGCTTTGCGCCCCCTGCCTCCACCTCACCCGACGTCAGCGCACATCCCTCATGTTACCATGTACCATGCGTCCAAACTCTCAGTGCGCGAGCTCCCATGCACCATCGTGCACTTGCGGCACCCTTTGGGCCGTGTGCTGCTTCACCTGGCGTGCTGCGAACGCATGACCTCGGCGTAGGCCCGCCCTGCCGGCGTGCTACTGTCCAGCCCGGGTGGTAGCAGCGTGACGCCCCACGTGCCCACGGAGGCCTCGGGCCGCCGCTGGGACGCCAGGGACACCTGCGGGACACCACCACCACCAGGGCACAGTGCAATCGGCACAACCAAGAGGACTCAGCGTGACCAGCAGCATATGCATCCTGAGCGCCAGCGGCACGCCAGGGACACCTGTGGGCGCGCCACAAACCCTGCTCACAAAATCTGCATACTACCGACAAAGCCCCCAGATAGGAAACCGCTAGGACGCGAAGTGCCCCTGGCTTGCGGGTGTCGCTGCAGGCACCACGCAATCCTAATCAGGTCAGCAGGTCCTCGCGGTGACCACCTCATTCGTTCAGTCCATTTGTTCAATCATTCATTATCTTTGAGGACCACGTCATCTCCGACAGCAGCACCCGCTCGCCTTGGCACTAGCCCAACGGTTCACTGACCCACGGGACGCACACCAGCCCAACCGCTTCAGCGACCCACGGGACACGCACCTGCGTCCACTCCCCGTGCCGGCCGGCCGACAGGTGCTTCTCCGGCTCCAGGCAGGCGGCCGCGGCGTCGGCATGGTAGGGGATGCGCTCGTAGCCTGGATGAGGAGACGAAGTACAGTTTGAGAAACCCGTGCCGTGCCATTGCCATTTACAGCACGCTTTGTCGTCTATAACGAGGCCGTGCCGTCGCTGACGTTACAAAATACAGTCAGCTTGTTAGGAAAGCATCTGGAAGCCTGGAGGTGTCAAGAATCAGCGTGGGGCGGCATGCGTTTCGACAATGCGCTCGTGGCCTGGCGGCAAAGCGCAAACCACGTTGGCTGTACATGATGTACGAGGGGCGCATTTTTACCAGTCTAGGGGCGAATGTACGAGCGAAAGAGTGGCCTCGGATGAGCTCATGGCCAAGCGTACACGCCGGGCATTATGCACTGACGGCCTTCTTAGTGCTACGTATCCCATACCCCGCAGCATGAGTGGCCAGGTCCGTCCTTGGCTCGATGTCCGGACCCACCGATGAGCGAAGGGTCCAGGTGCTGTCCAGGGTCGGGCCGCAGGTGCGTGTGCCGCCCGCCGCCGCCGCCAGGCAGCGGCGACTGCGCACGGCCCGGCGGTGCCCCGCCCCCAAGGGGCACCCCCTCCATTCTCCCACTGGGGCTGGGCCCGAAGCTGGACCGCCGCTGCACCAACCCCGTCGCCGCCTCCGCCGCGTGCTCCCCAACCCCCGACCCCTCCCCCGCCTCAGCCCATTCGCTGAGCGACGTCCCTCCCTCGCTCGTCCCCCTCTGCATCGCCACTGACGCCCCCTGCTCCCCCTGCTGCAGGGATTGCTGTTGCTGCATCTGCTGCTGCATCTGCTGCATCCGCCATTGTGACCCCGCAGCAGCGCCGCCGCCATTGGATCCAAAGCGTGCATGCGTCACGCCGCTGCCGCCAGCTGCCGCCGCCGCCTTCCTCCTCGCCGCTGTCTGCGCCGCATGCTCTGCACACTCCCTCTCCAACATCTGCCGCAGCTTCTCCTTACAGTCCTCTATAAACTTCAGCTCCTCAGCGCTAGGCATCGCCGTGCCACCGGGGGCGCCGCTGGCGGCCGCGGCCGCCGCAGCCGCCTTCGCCGCCGCGGCGGCGGCGGCGCGGCGGCGGGCGCCAGCGGCTTTGCCGTGGTCTGACAGTGAGGTGACGCGGGGGATGCCGCAGGCACCGCAGCTGTCGGCGGCGGCGAGGGCGGCGGACCCCGGGGGGTGTGGCTCGGGGGGTACCAGAGTGACCAGCTCCGCTTCTAGGGCGGCCAGCGCCAGGGCGGGCTCCTGGATCTGCCAGAAGCTACGGGAAGATGGGGTGAAGGTTGGGTTGTAGGAAGGGTCGAGGAGATGCGCGTAGTGCACAGGGCAAGGAGGTGTCGCATATGCACCGCTGCGCGCGGGGGCGGCGGGTGGGTTACGTGCGGTTGGACAGCAGGCGCCGGCGATGCGCACCACCTAGGGGACTACCATACTGCCTGCCATGATGCAGTCTCTACAAGTGCGCAGTAACAGCGTTCAACCACGATGGCGACTCCGGTCCCGACCTCAACAACCCGATCAGATACCTCCACAATAACAATAGGACTCCGATGCCCCCGAAGTATAAAAACGTACGTCACAGCCTTAGCCCGCACTCGCCTGAGCTTGCTGCCGCCGTCCTCTGCCTGCGCCGCTGCCCCCTGCGCCGCGCCGCCACCCGTACCCTGCCCTCCTGGCCCCCGCTCCCCTCCCCCTCCTGCTCCCACCTCTCCACCCGCTGCCCCAAGGTCCATCGGCTCACAGCTGTCCATCCGTGACGCCTCCTCCCGCTGTTTTCTCTTGGTGGGCAACACAGGGGTCCCGGGGCCCTGCCCCTGCCCCTCCCCGCCGCGCCCGCCGCACGTCCCCGCCGCATCCCTACCCCCCTGACCGGCCCCTCCCCCCACCGCTCTCCCACCCTCCACCTCCATAGCGCCATCCGCCGCTCCAGATATCTTAGCCCCACTGGGGCTGCGGGAGGGCGGCCAGCTGGGCAGCTGAGGCAAGCTACCCGGCCCCTGCTGCTGCTGCTGCTGCTGCTGCTGCCCTGTTGCTGTGGTGTCTCCCCCGCCAGCGCCCGGCTCTGCCGCGGAGGCTGGCGGTGCTGTCAACCTGGGCCGCACCAGGGAGGAGGCGGTGCGGTGCTGCAGGGCGTAGGCGGACTGCAGGCCGGAGCTGGGGCCGCCGTGGGGGGACGCCAGCTCGGCGGCTGTGTGCAGGGAGGAGCGATGGGCATCGAGGGGACGTGCAGGTGATGTCAGGGCACATGCAAATATAATAATAATATTGGGGGGGTTTCCTAGCGGGCATCGGAACTCGCCTCGGTGGAAAGAGGATGCCAAGGCTCAAGGAGATGCGGGGGACATGCAGGGGATATCAGGCCTCTTCACCACGGTACAAAACAGAGGGTATCCCTTTCGCATCAGACCTGCCCTGACAACTAGGACTCATGTGCAATTGCGAATGCTGCACTTCAGCACCCACCCGCCATCTGTGCCTTCAGGTGCACGCCGCACCTGCAACACGCCCGGTGCATATTACAACTATCCGACACGCCGCAAAACCATCGGACCGATCTGCAGTTTTCCATCCACCCATCGACCCACCCGCCATCTGCGCCTCCAGGTGCATCTGCGCAAAGTACTCGTGCCCCAGCGCCTCCTCCGCGCTGGGCCGCCGCGAGG
>QAXN01001313.1:0-19208 GCA_004335795.1 Chlamydomonas sp. 3222
TGCACAGTCTGTTCACAGTAGTTCCGGTACCAGTATGCTTTCCGGCACGCCCAAGCAGCGTGCCGAACGATCTGCCTAACTATGGTACCTCTCCGACAGCCAAATGCCTTATGCTACCGTCTTCCTCGACTTATGGACTAACCGCCTCTCACTAGGACTTACTGCCTGCGACAACGAGCGAGCAAATGAGCAGAGAGCGTGTTCGAGGACAGCGCCAACTGTGCTGCCTCGAACACTTCACCCAGCGCCCGAAACGCGCCCGTACGGCACTTTCCCGTGCTTCAAGGCCGCTTCATAACATGCTATGCTACTGGCCTTATGGCCTAATACCACAGAATAACCCCACCAAGAAATAACACGCGGGATAGCAATGCTCCTAGCCCGCTGCCGCAATACAAGCTCCCCGGTGTGCCACCCTCCACGTGTCCACGCCCGAGGCGCTGCACTTGGCGTGCTCCATGCGGTCTCCAGCCCTAGCACACCTCTGCCGCCCACTGTGGGCACACGAAAGTAACGTGGCACGCGACAGGGCGTGACACTATCGGTAGGTGGTGGGCCGTTGCAAGCCAGCTCATGTGTAGCAATCTGATGCTGGGCTCTGGACCCCGTGCCCGGCGTGCTGCAGCTATGACACTCCCGGATACAGGTTCGTGCGCAGCTGGGCACCTCCTGTCCATCTTTCCGTCTGATTGCCAGGTTCGGCCACAGCATGCGGGCCGGCAGCACTGCCTTAGACGCGCACTGCTTGTGCCGTGCATCGTCACCCTGCACTGCGGCCAGTACCGCATCCTTGGTGATGTACAGCTGGTGACTGTGCGGCAGGGGGGCCACCCGGATGCCCTTTGTGGTATCCTGGTGCTTGGGTGATGGTTTCATGTGGGCCCACTCGGGCTTCTCGCATGCATCATTGCATGCGGCGTTGTTGCACGTACCGCCGTGCCGGTGTGCAAGCGTTCGCAAGAGTGTGGGTTGCACGTGCATTGGAACACGGTTGCAAAGGTTCGAAGTCATTGTATTGAGTAGCTGTGTGGGGTTTTGGCAGGGTTTTGGCAGGGAGTGAGTAGCAAGCACTGCGCGAGAGGAATCATCGAGTTGCAAAGCAGTGACGTGGACTTTGCTTGCCGCGTCTCGTAGACTGCCCATGTGGGTGGCCACGTGTCCTTGCTGCGCGGTGCGTGCGCGGCATGAGGCTGATGCATGGCATGGCGTGGCGTGGTGGGTGCAACCGAGTGGTGGCAAGTACCGGTAGCTGCAAGGCGCTCTGAACCTCCTGTCAAGCGCCGTACTCCCGTAAATACCGTACACCATGTCTCCATGTGTGGCCCTTGCGTGTTTTCTAACCGAACGCAGGGGTGATCAGGGGTGATCGTTTATACCGTTGCAGCCGGACACCTTCGCAAACAAGCACCTGCGCTGCTGCGCAGCACAGTGTGTGCAGTGTTTGTGCCCTTGCCCCAACCGTCATTATTATTGCTTGCGTGACCCTACCGGTACCCTGCGCTGATCACTGCTCCAATAGTCCAAAGTGTCATGCCGGCATGCCGGTGTGCCATTCAGAACGCTTTGGCATTTATTTGTAATGTAGTGCGTTCGAAAAACCGTGACCTGAAGCACACAGCAAGATCCTCTTGTCTGTGCCCTGCCGTGTACCAACATAACAAGCAGTCGCCGACAGTAATGACACCTGCCTGCGCCTACCAGTACCTGCTACCAGCGGCCGCCTGGGCGCCGTGGGTCAGCCCTGCCCCCCCCCCCCCCGTTCCACCTACACGGTACTTGCACTCCGTGGCTGTGGTCTCAGTCGACGTTTCCCTTAGCCCACAGACACGTAAGCAAGCATCCGGAATACCAGCATACGAGGCAGGAGTCACCACCTGCTGCTGGCACCACTCATAATGGCGCAGCGGACCATGTCTTCCTTTGTGAGCATACTACGTACGTTACATTCCAGCAGCTTGCAAGGGCGTGTGGCCACACAACTGTTACAGCTCCCGACCACACTAGCCAGGAGCTGGTGTGTCGGTAGCATTGCGCCAATAAACAGCGACAACAAACAGCGACAACGTAGCCAACAACCTTGTCATGGCAAGACGTGGGTTCCCATAACCCTCGCTGTACCACCACCTTTTGTTGTCCCGCACCGTACAACACTAGACCAGCCACCGCCACTGCACTTGCACCATTCACTACTGTACAACGGACCTTGTCAACACCCCTTTTCACACTATGCCCTTGCGTCCTGCCCCACCCATGCATGGCCCCAACCTAGGCAGCACTCAGGCAACCAGCACCGTGAACAGACCGCAGGCCCGACTACGTGCTCCCGTTCCGACGACATACAGGCACGTGGCACGTGACACGTGTGCCCACCGCCACGCCGCAGACAACCACCTCATTGGCGCTCGGCACGTCGCAGCCCCGCCGGTGACGTCACGTCTTGGCCCTCTCAAAAGCCATCAGCTCCCAATCCTGCTCAGCCCTCGGACTCCCCGCTGGCTGCAACAAGCGGCAAGCCAGGGCAAGGGGGCGGGCGGTACGGCGTTGGACTTATGCAGTGCAGCTCACGGCAGGGGCACGACCGCAAACAGCAGAGGGCCACATAGGGCAGCGTGCGATCTGGAGTCAAATCCAAACGGGCACGAAGGAAGCAAGAGGTGAGTGCTCTCCTGCTTCCTCAGTATCGACTTGTCTGTACACGGATTGTGGACCCCCATTGTAGCACCCATCTCTACACAGGGAGTGTGTGGCAGGCCCAGGCGGAAAACCGCAGGCGCTAGGCGCGCCCACATCGTGGGTGTAGCAAGTCCGCTAATGGCGGCTTGTGTGCTGCAGGGCTGCACAGCCGGCTGCGTCCCCACCTCCCTGCAACCCTCAACCCATTCTGCAGCGCCCAGCCAAAAGCCCAACCCCACTAACTAGATGCGTGGTGCTGTGCCAAGATGCTTTCTCAAGCACGACACTTGCACCACTTATACCAACTTGCCATCCCCAGCACCTCATGCCCGTCCCCTTCCCCCACCCTGCCCCCACCATGCGCACCTGCCCGGTGGTCCTCTGCCCCCGCCTGCATGCCCGCCGCCTGCTCGGCCCCATGCTGCCCCGCGCCCTGCATGTCCTGTAGCAGAAGAGAAGACGTGCATGCTGTTGTTCGCACTGCCGTTGCAAACAGTGGAAGTGACCTGCTGCCTCCTGACCGCCAATTTAACTCGAATCGAAAGCCCGTCCGACCCCTCCTGGCCTGTACTGAACTGAAAAAAACCCACGCATGCGTGCGGACCTGTAGTGGCGGCACCACTTGCTCAACTGCCGCTCGCCCCCATCACCTGCTGAGCCGGTGGGGCTTCCTCCGCGAACGGCTGTGCCGCCGCGCCTGCTGTAGGTGCGTCAGCAGCGGCTGCCTGAGGACAGCACGCCCGGCCGCGGACGAGGAACAAAAGCCCTCAGCTTTTCAACATTTGCCAAAGTCCTCGGCCGTCGGCTTCAAGGGATGGCAAAGGAAATCCTCGTGCCACAGAGGGCGAACGTGACGAGCAGCGTGGCAAGCCAAAGTGCCACAGAGGGAGCCAACATTTCCACAGCGCAACTTGCATACTCTGCTATCGCAGGGCCAACGCACCTTGTCAGCCATCAACTTCTCGGCTCGCGCCTTGCTCGCCAGATACTTGGCTAAATCCCTCGCCATCTCGGCCTTGGCCTCCGCCACATCAGCATCCTCCTGAAAATGATATGAGGGAAGGATATGAGGGAAGGGACCGAGGCATCAGATGCGGGCAAGAAGTCCAACGCGCTTACGCGACATACTTGCCTGCGACATACCTCCCGTCTGGTGTGGGGAAGCCGCACCACAGATGGCCGCATCCGATGTTTAGAACTAGGAGATGCCGCATATTTTTTTATGTGGGTGCAGCAGGCGTGTAGAGAACGAGGAGACATACCGCCGAAGTGCGTACTCAAAGGAAAGGACCAAGGCGCTGATGCGATGATGTATAGGAGGATGTGAGCATGTCACGACAAAGCTGATGCGTTTATCAAACTGATAGGGCAGGTCGGGCGTGCCTTTGCACCGCTGGGAGCAGTTGCCGGTATCTGACGGGACCTAACTGAAACCCTTGGCGCAGACTCTGCTTACCTCCTCATCACGGTTCTCGTCACGATTCTCGTCACGGTTCTCGTCAGGGTTCTCGCCGCCAGCACCAGGGCTGGCCGCACTGCCAGTAGGGGCGGCCGCGCCCGTGTCGGCAGCACCTGCTGCCCCCCCAGAGCTGCCGATTGCCTCGGCAGGCCCACCTACAACAGAATCCTCTTGATCTGGTGCAGAATATGAGTGCAGCGTGGCAGTCGCTGCGTCCCTTGATAACGATGCATTCGAGCCTGCACCCGACATCTTCGTTGTTGTTGTGCAAGATGCAAGTGTACATGTACACGCCTGCTAGGCAGACATATGTGGTAGCTGAAGGAGGTGTATTGCAGACACGCATGACCCCGTCGCCCTGCATCGACCCATGGGTCGTGACCCCTATGCCCGCAGCTCTCCTTTGCGCAAGCACCGAGAGTGCTCATGTCGTTCAAGTAAATACGGCTAGGATATAAAGTAAGCTGCACACTAATCAATGGGCAGTGCCTCCTACATGCAAAGGAAACTCGCCGTTATTGCGGCGTAGCGTGCAGGATTCGTTTTGCGCCTCCCCGAGTCCCATATTATTCTGCAGCTCCCGATTGACTTGATCAATCCGAGATCATTCGGTATCTGGGGTTTGCAGCAGAGCGTCGCGGGCCAGAGGCGTGCCGCCAGGCACATGGTACGCTTACGTAGCTCCTAGAGTGCCTTGGTGTTGGAAGATGCGGTGAGGGGAGGCACAGTCGCATATTCAAGAGCAGAGTTCAGAGGACTAGACCCTTGACTAGACCGCGTTGGCATGTGCGGTTACCAGGGACGCACGCGACTAAGGACGGAAGCTGTAGGTCAATGCGCTGACATCTCCACTTGTCTTTTGAATACCCCATGATTAAACAGTGCAGAGTGCCCCATGATTGAACCGTTCGGGTTCCTGCACAGGGGCGAAGGCATGTGAGAAAGTTCATCTAATAATACGGTGGCGTGACTGTTGGAGCTGTTTGGCTCCTAACCGTACAGCGAGAGGGGTGGGAAACCCCGTGTCCCTGATTGCCGGAGCCAGCCCTGCCCCGTTTTGGGACGAGGCTGCGCCAAAACTGTTAATCCATCCATCCAAACGGGGGCCAAAACTGTTAATCCATCCATCCATCCATCCATCCATCCATCCATCCATACATGCCACGCAAATGCCGTGTGGACCAGCTCAAACTGCTCCCCCACACTGCGCAACCGCTTTCACCCCACCCGCTGTAGCAAAGCTTAAGCTCAAGCCTGCTAGCCCTGTCCCGGCCACAGGCGTACCAGGGCAGCCCACAGGCGGCCTCACCCAACCGGGACGTCCCACTGGCTGCCCCTGGCTGAAGCACGCGCGCGGCGCCCAGCGCGTGCCACGTGCCACAATGCGCCCATGGCCACGTGCATGCCGTGCCACGCCACGCCGAGTGTGCAGCTCCGCGGCACGTGGCAGCCCGGTACACCTGCGTCCAGGCCCTCCCACGGCCCTCCCACGGCCAGCTCCGACCCCTCCTCAGTTCTCGTGTGGTCGGCCAGCTGTGGCAGCGGGGCAGGACGAACATGGCAGGCGCGCAGACAGCAACCTAAGGTGAAGAGCGTGTGACGCAAGACCAGCGTTCCCATTGTTCTACGCGGCCTGGCACGACATGGTAGGGCGCCGGGGCCGCAGTTGCCGGTAGATGGAATGTGGAGGCTGGCCCACCCATAACTGGTGCAGGCCGGGCACGCAGCAGGTGTGGTGCGAAAGGATGCAGGCCTTGCAATCGCTTCACGTGATTGCTGCGATTTTATCACCGATGCGTGCCTCCCGAGCTGCCAGGGTCTATGCTATGCTTCAGCGTACATGCATGCGGCACGCCGCCGCACAGCCGCCCTCTACCCCCATTGCCCTGCACACCATCCTCTCGCAGTGCCCAATCCACAGCCAACGCCCCTGTGCTCCACCCAAATACGTGCCACCCACGACGATGGCACTACAACACCCTTTTTGACTCACCCTCCCCTCCCCTCCCAACCACTGCCCCGCCTACCGCCCCTCCCACCGCCCCTCCCACCGCCCCGCCTACCGCCCCTCCCCCGCCACCACCCCGCCTACCTGGATGCTCCTCTCGCCGCCCCTCCAGCCCCTCCCGCTCGCCCCGTTGAACCTGCGGCCCCACTTGTTGTTGTTGCTGCTGCTGCTGCCGCTCCTCCACCGCATCCATGTTCTGCGGCAATGTGAATGTTTCCGCAGCAGGTTACTAACAGTAAGAGAAAGCGTGCCATAGGGTAAACCGTGCAGAGAAACACACGACCACGGCACTCCGCGCAGTAAGCTGAGCGCCCAAGCTTACCCACAGATTCACACATACACCTCCGGCGGGCGTTTCCCTCATCACCGCCCGTGCTAGTACGGCCGCTGCGCATAGTGCCTGTTTGCGCTCCATCCTCTTAATCATCCCCCTTGTCCCACCGCCCCCTCTCTGACCCCCACCGGCTGATTTGCTGCCCAACCGAGTTGTCCCTCCCACACAGACACGCCCACCTGCGGCGGCGGCGCCACTGGCGGCAGCACACACACCCTCCACCGCCCCCTCTCTGACCCCCACTGGCTGCGCTGTTGCCCAACCGAGTAGGCACTCCGAAATAGAGATACCCACCTGCGGCGGCGGCACCACCGGTGGCAGCACCACCCCCTCCACCGCCCCCTCTCTCTGACCCCCACCGGCTGATCTGCTGTCCGACCGAGTAGGCACTCCGAAACAGAGATACCCACCTGCGGTGGCGGCACCACTGGAGGCAGCACCACCACCTCCACCGCCCCCTCTCTCTGACCCCCACCTGCTGCGCGCCTGTCAACCGGAATGACCAGCCCACCTGTGGCGGCGGCACCACTGGCGGCAGCACCACGCCCTCCACCGCCCCCTCGCCGGCCTCCGCCGGGAACAGCAGCTTGACCAGCGCAGGGGTGCGCAGCGGCCGGCGGCCCGACATGCGCGGGTACACGTCCTCCAGGAAATAGTACACGTGGCCTGGGGCGAGGGGAGGGACGCCAATGAGCGTGTTGATATGTTGAAGTAACCGTGTACATCACATTTGGCATCAAGGACATGATGCCAGTACGAACGTCCTCCAGGAAGTAGCACACGTGACCTGGAGGTGAGGAATGGGGGTTAGGCGGTCGGAAGACAGACGTAGTCTGCAACTCGAGGGTTGGGGGTCGGGAACTGGGTGATGTCAAGGATGTCAGAGACGTTTGTCATTCGTCATGTGCACGACATTGCGGGAAACCATGTCCTCCAGTGAGTAGTACAAGTGGACTTGGGGGGAAGTGCAATGATGGCGCTTTCTTACAATGCACGTAATGCAGCAAGAACATGCGGTGGTACACCTCGCGGGGTCAGTATCAACAGGATTATCGTTATGACCGATGGTGCTGCCACAGGGGAACGAAGGGCTGCACCTCGGCCCTAGCCATAATCTCCTGGCCCCTCCCACACTGCCGCTGGGCCCTGAGGTGCACCGCGGTGCTGCTGCCCGTAGCCCTCCCCAACTCACACACCGCAAACCTACACGCCGCTACCCACCTGCCGCCATGCCCATGAAGTCCACCATGGGGCTGCTGTTCTAAGTTCGTCGGCCCTGTTTATTGGGCTGCGAGTTCTAAGCCCGTCGGCTAAGCTGGCCCCACATGTTGAACCGCACCTTCTTAACCTACATCCCCGCTAACCCACCCGCCGCAGCTGCCCAGCATGAGCGAGAAGTCCAGCAGCACCCACACTGCTAACCCACACCCCGCTGACCCACCCGCCGCCATGCCCATGAGGTCCACCACGGGGCTGCTGCCCAGCATGAGCGAGAAGGCCTGCAGCACCCACACTGCTAACCCACACCCCGCTAACCCACCCGCCGCCATGCCCATGAGGTCCACCACGGGGCTGCTGCCCAGCATGAGCGAGAAGGCCAGCAGCACCCACGGCAGGTAGGGCGCCGTGAAGTTGAAGATGCCCAGGAAGGACAGGTTGACGTACTGGTGGCGGCGGCCCCACACGTAGACCATCATGAAGGTGAGGGAGGAACCCAGGAACTGGATGTTGACGAAGGGCGCCAGCGCGGTCAGCAGCGCGCCGCCGAACAGCAGCATCCACAGGAAGTCGGCGGAGCGGCCGCGGAAGGAGCCTGACGGGCGGGGGAGGAGGGAGCAGGGAGCGCGCTTTTGGTTCACATTCACGTTCGAGTACTGCTTGGTGCGGAGAGATTGAACACCGACGCCAGCGCTGTGCATCGCGAGCCGCCGCGGATGAAGCCCAAGGGTTGCGGGTGGATGGGCTTGCGGTGGTCGTTAACGTGTGGAGTAGGCGGTCCAAAGTTCAAAGGGGTGTCACCTGCCCCAACCCCTGCCCCTGCCGCGAACCTCAGCCACAGCCCTAGACCGCCCCGCCTGCCCCCACCCACACTTGCCCAACCCCTGCCCCGCCCACCCTCCTCCAGGCTCTTGGAGTACTTGATGAGGAAGAACATGTGGAACACGAAGTCCAGGCCTGAGGGAAGGGAGGAGGGGAAACAGCGCGATGGGACATGGATGTGCGACACGACATGGACCGGGAAGCTGGTGGCGAGCATGCATGTGCCAGGCCTCGGATACGCAGCACACGCTCGGCCGCTGCTGTCGTACAGCCTGGCATCCTGGCCAGCGCCTGCGCTTTCTGAGCAGACTGGGGGCCCTCCCTCCCCTACCCTGCCCCCTGTCCCGGCCGTCAGCGCCGCTGCCGCCAGTGCAGCCACAGCCTGAGGTGCTGAACTGCGGCACCCGGCAGGTAGGCCCAGCCTGGGGGCACCAGGAGAAGCCCCCAGTTGCCCCACGCGGGCTCTGGCACAAAGGTCCAGCCCGCTAACCCTGGGCGCCCACGCGGCTGCCGGACACGTGCCCACGCGTCACGCATGACGCCGCACCCCTCCCACACGCAGCGGTTGGCTGCGTGCGGCACTGGCAACATACGAGGAGCCATGCCCTTCCCCGGCTCCCGTGCCGTGCGATGCGCACCATGGGCTCGCAGGCCGCAGCCGCCTAGGGGAGTAACGGGTCCGTCCTGTGGCCTGCGCCCCATGCCCGCACGACAGGGCGATGGGCCTGCTGCTTGCCGGCCACGCTCTCACTGGACCACCACACCCTCAACTGGGATGCGGCCGAAGGCCCTCCACAAGCCCCGCCTAGCTGCCGTGCGGCCGCGGCGTCGCCCCCGAGGCCCCCCTCCCGCGAGGTGTGGGGCACACGCACTGCTAGGCTCTGGGGCTTAATTGGAGGCAGGCGGGGCCCCATGCCTTGCGGCCAGGAGACACAGCTGCAGTGGCCGGCGGGCACCGCCTGTGCCACGTGTATTAGGCACTAGTAGCTGGCGTAGCAGCTGGTCGCAACAGCGACTGCCCTTGCGCCAGAAGTCCGAGCAGTGAGGCAACTGCAGTCGCCGCCAGCCACCAAGTGCGGCCGCTGCCGCTGTGTCTGTACAGCTGCTACGTAGGTAGCCGAGAACCGGAGACCTGGGTGGGGCCCTGAGGTACAACGTACAAGAGGCCGTACGAGCCCATCCCGACTTGTGCCCTCCTGTGCCTGGACACACAGAAGCCACGCACATGACCCACCTAAATTCCCAAAGAAGAAGAAGTTGGTTACCAGTCGCCAGAGCTCCAGCTTCTCAAATACCAGTTTGGCGTTGAAGTACACATTGAAGGGCGTGATGATCTGGGTTTTGTGGGAGCGGGAGACAGGGGGTAACGGCGACAACCAGCACGGAGGCCGGAAGCCCCTCTGGTAGCGGCTGTGCGTCTGGCACATACCTCCAGCGCGCAGCCCGCTGTCGTCAAGAATGACATCGTGACGTATGTCCGCGTCACGATGGGTAGCTGCATGTTTAGCCAGGACAGCGGTTAGCGTGGGGCCATTGCCCAGGCAGACTGCTGCAGCACCCCCACACCAGCAACAGCCTTACCGACTTGTACCATTCCTCGATCGACTGCGAGCATGGTGTACAAGAGCATGTCAGATGGTATTTGTGAAACCTCAATTGCTGCCGAAGCTTGGCCGCAGACCGAGACGCGTGTCCCTACCATGGTCGTGTCCTGGAAAATTCCGTGTTGGCAGCCTAGTGACCAACACGTATCTTATAAGTGGGACTTCAAAGATCCGATCCGGAAGCGGTAAGCAAGTTCTTGGCTGAGACTTCTTCTAGACTAGCTCGACAAACGCGGAACAGGGATAACTCCTTCCTTGTACACTTGTAATCAAATAAGAGCATCTAGGTTATTGGGAGTTGTTTGCCAACATTTCATGTTCGTGCGCTTCCGAAGACTTCCATTCGGTTGCATGAACGTTTCGCACCAACTGACCCCCGGACAGCTGCATGGTTACGACAGCTACGTCTTCATACGACAGTAGCATGATGCTGTAAGCTAGCCGCTCAGCTGGACTAGGAGGCTGAGGGTCCTCACCCTTCGTTCGCCGATGGCCTCCTTGGTGGACGCCGCGGCGAAGCCGCTTAGCCTTGACAATGAAACCAACCAACAGCCTCACAATATTGGCTATGTGGCGTCTGACGCAGCGGAGCTCGCGCAGCAGCTCAAAGCCCGCCTGCTTCCCGACGACAAAGCGGTCACAAAGAACCAGAAGAAGAAGGCCCGCAAGAAGATAAGCAAGCTTGTGCAGCAGGTAAAGGGCTTGCACCTCCCAGCAAACTTTGCGTCGCAACGTGCACGTTGACGGCGCTTACGCGCGGGCGGCTGTGTCGTAGGCAAGTACCTGAGTATCTCCTTACCCCTCGCCCCCCCCGCAGGCGCTGGGCGTGCCTCCCAAGGCCAACAGCACCGGCGATGCGGCTGTGTCCCGTGACTCGGGCGCCGCCGATGGCAGCTGGGAGGGACACGACACGGCCCCATGCAGCAGCACCGGCGGGCCCCACCGCCAGCACTGGGCCCGCGGGACCAGCCCAGCGCACCCAGGGCACCGCCAACAACACTGTGACGGCCAGGGGGCTGAGCATGCGCCTGCTACCGCTGCGATGCGTGGCGCCGACGCCGCAGCCAGCGGTCAGCTGGCAGTTGGGATGGAGGGAGACGGCCATCAGCCGGCTGCAAAGCGGCGGCGGCTGTCACACAACGACGCAGCAGCCGCGCCAGGGCCTGGCGCAGCAGCTGCTCCCGCCTCCACTCATTCCACAAAGCCCAGGAGCGGGACACATGCTGCAGCCCCTTCTCACGCTCCCGCCCACACGCTCTCGCACACGCAAAGCCAGTCCCACACCCACACCCAGTCGCACTCCCGGCTGTCTCGCGGCAGCCGCCTCAGCGCGCAGCAGCAGCGCCGCCTCAGCCGCCGCCAGCCGCGGCCGGAGGACCTCCTGGCGGCGGACGACGAGCACGACAGCACCGTGTACGACACGCAGCAGCTGCCGTACGACGGGGACAGCGCCATGGGCGGCGCCGATGTGGCCACGGCCGCGGTAGAGGGGGCTGGCGGGAATAAGAAACGGCGGCAGCGGCGGCAGCGGTCGCGGGGGATTAGTGTTATTGGCGGGGAGGGGCACGGGGGACAGGCCGTGGCGGTGATGGCGGGGACGGCGGCGGCGGCGGCTGCGTGCAGCGCGGCGGCGGTGGTCTCCGAGGAGGTGGTGCAGTGGGCACGACCGGGGGCGGCGGGTGGCACTGCCGCGGCGGCGATGGCCGCGGCCGCCGCGGCTGCGATAGGCGGCGCCCTCCCGCACCCTGGCTTGCCTGCGGCTGGTCATTACCCGCCGGGGGTTTCAGCGTACGGCGCGGCGGCGGTGGCCGTGCATGGAGCTGGCCGGGGTCGGGGCCGGGGGGCGGGGCAGCTGGCCGGGCGCGGTGCAGGGGCGGGCGGGCGGGGGACTGCCGCGGCGGGGGCAGGAGCCCCGCATGTGGACATGTCGGCCATGCTGCTGCTCATGCGCGTGCAGATGAGGCAGCAGCAGCAGGGGGAGCAGGCGCAGGGACAGGTACACGGGCAGGGGCAGGCGGCGGGGGCAGCCGTGGCGGCGGAGGTCGCTGGCGGCGGTGGGGCTGCGGCGATGGCGGCGGTGGCGGTGGCGGAGGTGGCCGCGTGGGCTGGTGCGGGGGAGGTCTTAGCAGTGGAGGCTGCTGGGCAGGGGCAGGGGCTGGCGGTGGCACAGGCGGGGCCCGGGCGGGGCGGGGGCCAGGGTGCGGTGCGGGGCCACCACGCAGCGCGCCGCCACGGTGGCCAAGGTTCTGGCGGCGGCGGCGGCGCCCGCGCATCGCTGCACCGGTACGGCAACTACCACTCGTACTACGGCTACCGGCTGGGGGCGGACCTGGACGAGGACCCGCGGGTCAAGGTACGGTACGGCACTTTACATATACCGACACCACGCTGACGCGCCAGCGCTCCGTCTTCAATTTGCTAGGCTGGGCAGCTGGCCTGTGTCTTGAAGTCCTGGCGTTTTGCTGGGGTCGATGTGAATGATCGCGCGTCGTACCGTTACTGCCGTGCGGCCGCTGCCGTGACGGCCGACACCGGCAGCTTGGCACCGTCGCGAAACATAAGGTTGCTGGTCGTGCGCTTCCCCTCCCATCGCTGAAATTGCAACCGGGCCTGCACGTGCCCACCAGCCAGATACTAGACTGCACTGTCGCCAGCACTTGAATGCGCCACCACATCGCTACATCGCGGCCGTGATGTCCCCTCTCAGTTGCTGCACTTAAGTTGGCGTAGGCCCCGTAACCCCACCACCCCTCCTGGGCCCCATCCCTCCTGGCCCCCATCCCTCCTGCCCACCACCCCTTCGCCCCCTTATGGCCCACAGCTGCTGCGCCCCGAGTGGTTCCGCGGGCGCGCCGTCATCGACGTGGGCTGCAACGAGGGCCTGGTCACGCTGGCGGTGGCGGCGCGGTACGGCGCCCGCCGCATGACGGGGTACGACATTGACGAGCAGCTGGTCAAGCGGGCGTGCAGGTGGGCCCCCGGGGGGTGAACGGGCGAGAGTTCTCGTGCACATCTCTGTCGCGTTTGCTGTAGCTTTAGCTGCTGTGCGTTGATGTCGGTGCGGCTCGATGCAAAGGAGGTAAGTCGTTTCTGTTTGCTGGTCGGCCCGCCACTCGTCTCAGCGGCCGCTTCTTCAATGCCTGGCTACCATCACGTGCACACGAAGCCCTTATATACAATTTGCTCAAAGCCATCGACCCCAGGAACTTGCGCGTCATGCGCAGCGAGTACACTGCTGTAGCGTTAGCTGCTGTGCGTTGATGTCGGTGCGGCTAGACGCGTCAGAGGCAAGGTGCTGTTGTACACTGGTTGGCCCGCCACTCGTCTCAGCGGCCGCTTCTTCAGCGCCATTGAGTGCGCATGAAGCGCAATGAATACACACATTGCCCTCCGCTGTTGACCCCAGGAACTTGCGCATTATGCGCAGCGAATACACTGCGCGATTGCGGGCTGTGGCACTAGGGGGGGAGGGCCTTGGGGCAGGCGACGGGGGAACCGGGGGCAGCGCTGGCGGGGCGGCGGAAGCGCCAGGCCCACGCAAGGGCACCCCAGTGCATGGGACACAGGTTGGTGAAGGAGCTGGGGTGCAGCAGCAGGAGCAGGGACAGGAGGAGGTGGAGGTGGAGGAGGGGGACGAGGGGGCAGCGCGGTCGGGGCGTGCGGGCAAGGGCGGGGACAGCAGCAGCGAGGCCATGAGCGAAGGAGGCGGGGAGGGGGAGGGGGAGGGGCGCGGCTGCGGCACTACCGGGCACGTGGGAACGCACGGCGCGGGGCACGACGCGGATCAGGGCCAGGCGGGGGGAGGGCCGGCGGGGGCGGCTGGTGGGGACAAGGGCTCCACCGGGACGCAGGACGGCGAAGGGGAGGGGCAGGGGGAAGGGGAAGGGGAGGGGCCCCAGCGGCACCGGCGCCGCCGCCGGCGGCGGACGATGGAGGCCGGCGGCGACCCGGACGACGCGGCGGCGGCGGCGCCGTCGCTGCCTGCGCCGCTGTCCAGCCTGTCGTCCGGCCCCGCGGGGCTGCGGCTGGGCACGCTGCGCTGCTACGTGCGGGCGCTGGCGCACACGCGCTTCAAGCACCAGGACTGGGCCAACGCGCGGACCAGGTGTGTGGCGGAAGGGGGGCTAAAACCGGAGAAGCGTACGTAGAGCAACGATGCAGCGCAGTGGGGTGGAGGGGTCAAGGGCTTCGGTGTGCACGGGCAGCGTGCTTGGCAAGGGCGGCATGTGCCGTTTGACATTTCGGATCCACTTGTTGTTGATGGGGCCCGCGATGATGTTAGCACGCGCCGCAACGTCGTCCGGGTTGAAGCCACACACGCGCTTGAGGCCAGGACGGGGCGTGGGGACGGCGTGTGAGTGGGCGGTGTATGCAGCGGAGGGCGGCATGTGGGTTCAGTGGCGGACAGGCCCTTGAATGGGATGTCGGCAAGGCGGCGGAGTCGCTGGCTGGTCCCAGTGTTGTGACGTGCCAGTGGTGGGGGCACTGCTAGGGGCCGCGCCTTGTGTGTCTGGGCTCACGAGGACAGAGGCACACGATCAGGCATTGGGTTGGGATCCAACCCGCGTGTGTAGTGCGACGGGCGGCTCGCCGTCTGCCCACAGCGCGCCTCCTGGGCCGGCGCCAGACGCCTGCGCCCGGTGCAGGTGCAGCATGCCAAGGGGTATCGACCACCCAGCATCCAACGGAGCCGCGCGCACGCGCCGGTGCGTGCTCTGGTCCGTGCCCTCCCTTCCCCGCTTCAGGATCTCGTACTAGGCTGCGATGCCTTTTCTTTACTGCACCTGTGTCCTCTTCCCATCCCCCTGCCCAAGGGCCGAGTCCGTGGACACCATCTTGTGCCTGTCCGTCACCAAGTGGGTGCACCTCAACAACGGGGACGCGGGCCTCAAGCGCATGTTCAGGTGGGACAGTATGATACGATGATGCTGCGTGTATTTCTGCGTATGAGTGTAGTGTAATATGTTCGGCTTGTCGCCAAGTGGGTGAAACCCAAACAACGGCTCAAACATACGTTCAAGAGGGGCATGGCAGGACTGGGCGGCAGGACCGGGTGACCTACGCGGTAGGACCCCAAAAGCAGTGCGGCGGCTAAGTGGTCAGGGTAGTGCAGGCTTTCTGGGTTTCCCGCTGCCCTGATATGCTGCCTCTCCTCTGGCCCTGGCCCTGGCTGAGGGTGAGGGTGGCAGGAGTGTTTGGGGGGGGCGGAGGGACCCATTGGAATGCCGTGTGGCTGTGGTGTTGCTGACGGCTGAGCCCCACGTGGGGCCTGGCACCTTTCCTAACTTACTAGCTAGTCCCTTGGCCCTTGCCCACGTGACGCTTCCTGTACGGCACCCGCCCGCCCGTGCAGGAAGATGTACGACACGCTAACGCCCGGCGGGCTGCTCGTCCTTGAGCCGCAGCCCTGGAAGTAAGGGCATGGGGGGTGCGGGGAGGGCTGCTGTGGGGTGGGGCCCCGGAAGAAACGGGGCGGCTTCAGGTTGTTCGGCGATTGGAGGGTTGTACCCCATGCTGGTCGGTGGCGGAGCACGGCATGTCTGCGCGCTTGTCATACTGGGCGCATGTGCTTCCAGCTTGAGCCGACAGGGCAGCGCATGCCCCGTGCACCCAACCCCACAACCCACTCTACCCCACAACCCACTCTACCCCACAACCCCACAACCCACTCTACCCATACTACCTCGGGTACCTCCCGTGCTCCACCCCACCCCGTGCCCCCAGGTCCTACAAGCGCGCGGTGCACAAGACCACCACCAACGCGGTGCCCTTCCGCCGCATTGACCAGCTGCAGCTGCGGCCGCAGCACTTTGTGGACCACCTCACGGGGCAGGTGAGGGGCACAAGGGCAGGGGGGCAGGGAGGAAGGCAGCTGCAGCTGCGGCCGCAGCATTTTGTGGGCTATCGCACAAGGGAGGTAAGGGGGAAGGGGAGGGGTCACGGGAAGGGGAAAGAAAGGGCTCCCCTCACAGGACAGGCGCGTGATAGCGCAGGGGGGGCAGGGCAGAAGGGGGGAATGAGGATTCAGAGAGGGGCGCGAGCCACCTCATAGGGCAGGAGCGTCGCCGTGCACGGGCAGGGGCTGGGATCTGGTGGAAAGGCTGAGGGAGGGGAACAGTGGACGGGAGGAGGTGGGGCGGCAACGGGCGCTTGGGCGGGCAGGGCGAAGGAGGGTAGGACAGCTGCAAGCCTGCCGGCTGCTTGCACCCGGATGTGCAGGATGCGGCAGGTCGTGGGCTCCTGGTGCGCGGATGGCCGGCATGCCGTGCGCACCTGTCACGTATGGCCCTTTGGTGACACTCTGTCAGCTACGTACCGCTACATAACCCCTCCTCAGCAAGCCCCATCCCCCCTTCCCCTGCCCCTCCCCTCCTGGCCCCCAGCTCGGCTTCGTGCTGGAGGCTCAGCTGCACGAGGGTGGCGGTGTGGGCTTCGACCGGCCCATCTACCTGCTGCGGAAGCCGGCGTCGGTTGGGGCAGCGGGAACAATGGGGGCAGGGCCAGCGGGCACAGCGGCAGGCACGGCAGCGGGCACGGCCGGGGACACGGCAGGCGGTCAGGCGGGGCCGTCTGGCCACGTGTAGAGTACGGGAACCCGACTTGCGGGTGCGCACGTGTCGTACATGTGCGTGCGAGCGCCGGTGCCCGCTGCGCCCGCTGCGGGAGCTACGGGGCGAGGGCTCACGTGGGCAAGGTGGGGCGCGCCAGCGGCTGCAGGCTCAGCAGATACTGAAAATGAGAGGGGGGGTGATCTGGCAGGGGGGCCGTCCGGCTGCGTGTCAAGTGCGCAGTGTGCTGCACGGGTGTGCGCCTTTGCAGTGCGGGAGCGCGCGAGGGGTGACAGCGTGGCAGGCGGTGTGGCAGGTGGCAGCAGGTTGTCGCAGGCGGTCGTAGGGGCGGGCTCGGGGGGGATGCAGGGGCAGTGGCTAGAGGGGCAAGAGGCTGGCCAGGGGGTGCGACATGCAGAAGGCAACATGGCGACATGTGCAGGAGATGGCCTGCGCAAGTGGTTTCAGGCATATAGCCGTTTGATTGTACTGTCTTTCTCTGATGACTAGCTGCAGCTGCAGAGTTTTGATGTTGAGCATGACGTGCCTGCATGAATTGCGTACCTCCGGGCGATCTGTCCGGCAAAGCAACATATTGCAACTCCGACACGCCTGGACGCTGCGTAAACTCTGGTGCACATTGACCGTGGGAAGCCATAGCAGCTTATAGCTAGATGCTAGCAGGCACGAGCAGGTCGTTGGCACCAGGGTCACACCCGTACACACGTTGGGTGCCAATGAGCGGCCTGTGCTTCACGGTGCAAACTCTTGGGTCGCCCTGTTAGGCTTCGTCCTGCTTCATCCGGAGCAGTCCGGAGCCCTGCAGCTCTTATGGTGGGCACCTCGCACCTGTGGCGCGGTGGGCACCGAAGCCTGAATTCGGCCAGCCGGCTCGGCCAGCAGGCAACATCCTGCAGGAACTGGGGTGGCATAGGAGGGCCCCAGTTGTTACTGACTGCCATACTGAGCTGACTTATTTGCAGCCAGGGGCTCCCCTGGCCAGGGGAGCCCTGCATGGAAACTGCGCAGCGGAGCGCCAGCAGCGCGTGCCGGCGGCGTGCACTTGTCACTGTGGGGTCCCCTGCACACCCCGCCTGACCCCACACAGACGACACGCAGCAATTCAGCTTCCACTTCTAGGGCGTGCAGAGAGTGGTAGGGTTCGAAAAGGGTATGGGTCAACTGGGTGATAACCTGCGCACGCAGACTTGCACGTACGGCATGTCGCTACGCACAGCCATCGGGCTGCTCCGGTCTCGCGCTGTTACTGTCGCTGACCTTGGAGTATGTTATTGCCCTTGAAGCGCAAAGGCCTGGGCCTTGCTATCCTGTACACTGCCTTAGCAAACACACGAAACGCTACCAGGTGGTTCCTTCACAAGTACCACAGCGGCACGTACAGTTTACGCCTGCAACTGCAGCGTTCTACAGGCAGTAAAGGAGATAGAGCGGGACGCTTCACCGCTGAGTCTCTCGCGCATCGCAAGTCGCAGACCAACTTACGAGCGCTTCCGGCATCATGGGCCAGGTATGCCAGAGCAATTATAACCTTATTTTGATATCCATAATCCCCTTTTTGGCTCCTTGGGCTGGCCCGTCGCGCTCGCTGGTACGTCCCTTGGCTCGGTTCCCACCGCTACCCTGCCTCGACCTGTGCCTCTGCCCCCGTCGTCCCTCGGCCCCCAGGCGGCCAGCGGCGGTCTGACCCAGGGCGACGTGGATGACATCATTTCAGTGTCCAACGGAGTGTGTGAGTACTGGGTTGCAGCCCGACAACATACAGTGTGGTCTGTGTGGGGCACGTGGTGTTGTCCGAAGGCAGCGGCACCCCACCGCCCCACCTCCATCCACGCCCCCAGCTCCCTGCGCGCTGGTACACGCAAACACGGCGTCATATAGGTAGCTGCTGTCACTTTCAACTGCTGCGCAACTGTTTGCTGACGCGGATGGGTCTGTGCCGCTTTGCGAGGGAGCACGCGATGCTGCAGAGCAGCCACGGCCATGCCCCCTACAACGCCTGGTGGCCATGACGTGCCCTCTCTCCCCTTGCCCCCGTGCCTTGCCCCCGGTCCCACTCCAGTCAACCAGGCGGAGATCGAGTCGCTGTACAAGCGCTTCCGCGCGTTGGACCGGGGGCGCAAGGGGTACATCTCCCCGGAGGTGCGGGGCGGGGTGCGGACGGGTCCGTAGAGGGCCGGGGGGTGGGGGCGGATGGGGTTGAAATGCTGTCAGGTAACGCACCAGGGGGATGGGGGAGCGCAAGGTATACATCTCCCCGGAGGTGCGGGGTGGGGTGGGGGTGGGGCTGGGGTGGGGCCGGGTGAGGTGGAAGGGGACGGGGAGTGGGGGCGGGACTGGGTAAAACTTGCTGTCACGGCAAGATGCAGGGGTTTGGGCCCGGGGGTACATCTCCAGGGAGGTGCGGGGCAGGGCCCGGACGGGAGCCGGCTGGGGGAGAGGGCGGGACGGGGGTGAGATGCTGTCAGGCAACGCACCCACGCACCAGGAGGTTGGGGGAGCGCAAGGGGTACATGTCCCCGGA
>QAXN01001314.1:0-19194 GCA_004335795.1 Chlamydomonas sp. 3222
CCCGCCTGCTGCTCCTGCTGCCCTCCCTGCCGCCCGCTACCCTCCTCCCCCAGCTCTGCCCCCATCCCCGCGTGCAGCCGCCAGCTGGTCCAGCAGCGCCACCTGCAGCCGCCGTACAGCCACGTGCCGAGTGGCACGCCGCAGTCCGCACGCCAGGCGCCGGCCCTCCTGCCCGCCTTGGTGCGCCAGCCTGATCCGCATCCCGGCCAGCAGGGCCAGAGCCTCCGCAGCGTCGGAGCTTGCGCGGCTGATGTGGATGTGGGGGGAGGGGTGGACCACCCCGCCAGCGTAGCGGCAGTCCACCACGGCGGCGGCAGCAGCTGCCACCAGCCCCGATGCCATTAGCGAGCCAAGGATGCCCGAAACCTCCGGGTTGACTGCGTCGGCATGCGGGTCTGTGCCGCGGCCGTACACCGCCTTCATGTACTCCGACGCCAGCTGAACCATAGCGCACATGTACTTGCAGATCCCGGCAGCGATGGGCTCCCCAACGCCGTCCAAACTGCCTATTATGGAGCCCGTGGACGGCCACGCGTGCCCGTGCCGCGTTGCCCCGCCTGCGGTACCAGCCTGGGACGGCTCCCCGCCTTCCTCGGCCCGCAGGGACGCCGCGAAGGCGCTAATGGCGCTAGCGCAGTCTGCGACCACCTTCATTAAGCCCTGCTGCGCCAATGCAATCATTGCATCCAATCCCTTTCGTTTGTCCGCCTTGCTGCTGGTTTTTATGTGTAGTGCAATGACCGTGAGGGAGGAGCGGTGCAGCAGAATGAAAGCTCCCTGGCCGGCGGTGATCACGAGCTGGCGGGTGGCGGCCCTGAAGGACGGGGAGGATACACAGTGCGCATCAGCACTGGGTGCGCTTTTTCAGAGGGTGCTGGTGCGCCTTTGGCCTGTTGAATTACAATTGCTTCGTGTGCATCTTTGCACGATACACATGAGCTGCCCGTACATGTGACATGTGACTTGCCCATCCTTCGTGTTCCAAACACGTGTGTGCCCTGTGCCCTGTGTCGTGGTTTCCAGAACCACCATTGTCAACGATCTCCCCGAGCTGCAAGATATACGGTATAAAGAATACAGCCCATGCCGCTCTTGTGAGTTGGCAATGCGCATGGGGTCGTTGCTGAGGCTGCGTACTCCAAGCAGGTGGGCAAGTTCTGGGCGACCGCAGCATGTGCCCTCACGCGTTGTCAGGAGCTCCTCGCAACAATCTCTTTGACCCAGATGCTTAGTACAGTTCGGAGGCTCACGCACCTCGACACCGGGCATCTCGACACCGTTGCGGCTTCCACCTGCTCCCGCACAGTTGCCAGCACCAGCCCAATCCGCAACGCGAGCTTTGACTTGAAGAAAATATCAATCCAAATCTTGCCGCAAGCAAGACCTTGGTCCGGCTTCGGGATCCCGCGTTGTCGTCCCAACTGCAAACGAGACCAGTTTGCCTCAAGCGTACTTAAGCTTTTCTTGTATTTATCTATCAGATCCGATAGTCCGCTGTTTTCAGGAGCACCACTGCCTTGTTGAGCCCCAAGTAAGTCGTCAATGCTCTGCAGCAGGCGCTCGACGCATTTCTCAACTTGATCCTGCCCCATTCTCACATCCAACAGTTTCTGATCGCTGCCTGACCATATGCCGCTAATGGGAAGAGGGGTTAGATGAGGGGCACGGGCATAGTACCGGAACGCGTGGGTGCCCCATCCGAAAAGTACAACACGCCCATACGGGGTGAACGGCGAAGGCCAGCAGATCCCTAGCAAGGCGTGAAGATCAGGACATGATAACTTCAGCAGCCCTAGGGAAAGGGGAGAGCTGGGGAGCACCGTGAGCAGCTGCGCGTTGGCCCAGCAGCGCTTTCTGAAGCGTTAGTAAGAGCGCCGTGCATCCTGCACGTTGGTTTACAGGGCGGAGAGGCTGCAGTAATCTTGTTCCACCCAGCATCCATCCATTGCCATAATGAGATGCATGGCAGGGGGTTGGTGGGAGTGCAGATGGTTGCGGGCTTGTACGGGGCTCGTGGGGCTCCCCTGGCATTGAGCTGGGCCAGGCAAGGCTGTGGAAAGGTGGTTGCGGGTGGAACCTCTCCCATTCGCCCAGTGTGTCTGTGTGTGTATGCGTCAGGCTGTTCTTTGCTGTGGTGTTTGTTACAACAAAGTTCTAGGCATTACTGGCATTGCATGTCGGCACATGTGCTGGCGTGGTGGCGCCATGCATGCCAGTTGCCATGCCGTACTGTCAAAACAGTCCCGCGCTGTGCGTACGCCAACACATGGAACGTGCCCCACGGCAACGCTTGCCTAATGCAAACGGCCGTCAAAGGATGGCATCAGTGTTCACAACAGGTCACTACCAGCTACCTACTCATCAAAGTATGCTACTCACACAGCTAAACCCGTCCCCCCATGCACCCCACACATGTCCCATTCCATCCTCAACACTGCGCACCCATCATTTGAATTGCAAGGCACCTCAGATGCGCCATCAACAGCCCTTGATGACGTGCTGCAAGCGTGCCGACTGCATCAGGTTGCAGCCGCAAGCCCGCAATTGCAGCAGAACGAAAGAGCTCTACCGTAACTGCCTGACATCACAACAGCGCGCCAGCTTCATACCTTACCATCCCATGGCTAACCCCACCCCTTCCACACAACGGACAACGCCAGCAAGTTTCCGATACACGTGCAACGCCATGTACTGACGTCCCCAACAAGCATGTATACACTTGCAAAAGAAACACCGTATCCTGTATCCACGCCGGCCGTCTCCATGCTGACTTCCAAGGTCCAAACCCATGTCAAAAACCAGCGGGCGTCTGCACGTCTGTGCATAAGCCGCTGCCCTGCCTGCGTCCCACACACAGTTAGCAACGTACAGGCGACACGAATGGTTCCCCTCGCATCCGACGTAGCTCTCCTAGGCTGCTTCGCAGCAGCCACTCGCGCCTCACACCCGCCACAGGGGATCGCGTCGCAGCTTGCAGCTTCCATCCACCTGTCGTGTTGGGTTAACCCACGAGGGATAACCCACATAAGCATGGAGCACGAGCGCAACGAACCAACGATACCTTGTGCGGAGGCACAGCACTCGGGCTGCCGCAAAGCATCGCAGCGTGCCCAGACTTGAACCCGACTCGAGCCCGGAGCCATCCAGCGACTTAAGAAGTGTATGCGGAAAGCCTGCGTCCCTCAGTATACATACGGTAACACCCAGAATCATACACTGGCATTAACAGCGCCCGTCGAGTTGCCGGTCCCGCTCAGCCCCCTTCCGTACATGCCACGTGTTCTCCATCCACATGCCGTACGACCCCACACGCCGGTGCTGCGCCGAGGATTGTCTCTTGCACCGTTGCACCTAGACCCGCAACAGACAAGCCGATCCTCCTCCACAGCAGATGAAACCACTGGCAACTAATCAGCTACCGGCACGTCACACAACAGGCCATTCTCCTTGCCATTCTACGGGGACCCGTGCGCCCTGCCCGCTGCCGCAGCCGCCAACGAGCGCAGGATGGTGCCCGGGGGCACTGCGGCGCCCAGACCTGCCGGCCCCAACCCCAGCCCGAGCCCCAGGCCCAGCCCCACTCCCGGCATGGGCAGAGGGCAGTGCAGCCCGGGCGGCAGCGCAGCAGGGACGCGCGGCTCAGGCCCGGAGGAGATGGTCGTAGCCGCAATGGTCGTTGCGGTGGCGGTGCTGCGTCCGCCCAGGAGTGCACCTCCAGGGCTAAGGCCGCTCAGCAGGGCGCCAAGGCCGCCGGCGGTCTCGCCCGCGCCGCTGGGAGGCAGCAGCCCAGCTGCCTCCGCTGCAGGCGTGGCAGCCGCCTCCGCCGCCGGCCCTTTGGCGCCCGGCGGTGCAGCTGGCGGCAGGCCCAGGCCCAGCCTTTGCCGCCCCGCGGCCTTGGCCGCTGTGGCCGACGCTGCCGCCTCTGGGCCCTCCTGCTTCACGCCCGTGAGCAGGCCGGCCCCTGCCGCGACCCACAGGCCCGACTCCTCCACGCCCCTGCCAGCGGAAGAGCCCACCTCGTCGTCCCCTGCCAGGCCCTGCCACAGTGCCGCCCCGCGCGGGCCCACTGACACGGGCGGCAGCGACCCGCCCTCCGCCAACGCTTGCAGCTGCTGCTGCATCTGCTGGAGCTGCTGCAGGGCCGGCAGCGGGGCGGAGCCGGGTGGCAGCAGGCGGGGCATCGGCGCGATCGGCGGGGGCCCGCCCAACGGCGGCGGCAGCCCGTCGGAGCTCGCCTGCTCCACCAGCGCTGCCAGGCCCTCCGTGCCCAGGACCTGCTGCCCGTCCATGCTCCTGGACAGCTGCTGCTGCTGCAGCGACGTCCTCAGCTGCTCGCGGAACACGCCCACCTGCGCCTGCAGCAGCAGCACGCGCTCGACCAGCTGCTCGTGGGTTAGCTGCTGCAGCTGCTCCCGCGGCAGTGGCTCCAGCATCTTGATCAGCGGCAGCAACCGCAGCAGCGACGCCGACCCCGCCTGCAGAACCGACGCCTCGCCCTGCCCCTCTCCAGCCCCTGCCTCCGGCTCCGCCCCCGCTGCCCCCGCCTCCGCACTGCCCTGCTCCTCCGCCCCGGCCCCTCCCACCTCCGCCACTGCACTCCCCGTGCCCCCAACAACAGCCTTCTCAGACGCGCCAGCCGACTCCGGCGTCTCCTCCTGCTCCCCTGCGCCGCCACCCCCCCTCCCCTTCACACCCTCTGCACCCCTCACCGCAGCCCCGCCCTCGCTGTCCCCCTCCAGGCCCTCCCTCGCTCTTAGCCTGTCCGCCCCACCCACCGCTCCCGCCTCCGCCCCCTGCGCCTCCTCCTCCTCCTCAGGCAGCTGCACACCGCCCCTGGTGCCCCCACTGCCCGACGGCTGCACACTCCGCTGCGCCTCGAGCACCACCAGCTCCGCCGCAGACGCCAGCGCCGCCGCCGCCTCCTCCTCATCCGGCGAAGGCGACGGCAGGCGCTCACCCGCAGCCAGCAGCTCCTCCGCACCACCCGTGGACGTAGGCCACCCCGTCCCCCTCCCGACGCCACCACCACCACCGCCCCGCTGCGCCACGGGCGTCCGCACGCCGGCCTCCGGGAGCGCCTTGCGCTGCCGCACCCAGCTGAAGCGGGCCGACTCGGGCTGCTCCAGCAGCTCCAGCTCGTGCAGCTGCTGCTCGCCGTCGTCGTCCTCCCGCCGGCCCCTGGGACTCCGACCGCGCCTGCGCTCGTACCGCTCCCCGCCGACCCCGTCCTCCCTCTCTGACCTCTCGCCCGGCTCGCGCTTCGGCATAACAGCAGCGCCGCCGCCCCGCCGGCGCTTCCCAGGCCTGCCATCGGCGGGCCCGTCCCCGCCGCTGCCACCGTCCAGCGCCGCCAGCTGCCCGTTCTGGCCCTCGGCTTCCCCGTGCTCCTGGCCGTGCGCCTCCAGCGCCGCCGCCTGCTGCTGCTGGTGCGCGAGCAGCTGCTGCGCCGTGATGGCGGCCTGCTGCGCGTTGGCAGCGCGCGCGAGCAGCAGGTTCTGGGCGATCGCCGCCAGGGCCAGCTGCTGCTGCACCGCGGCCGGCTGCCCCTGCAGCTGCTGCAGGCGGTTGCGCAGCAGCAGCAGCTGGTCCGCGCCCGCGCCCGGGCCGGCCGCCGTCGCGTCCAGGCCCGACACGGGCGTCCCGTTGGCGCCCCCCGTCGCCGCCGCCGCCTGGCGTGCTTGCAGCAGCGCCATAGCGGCCGGCGACGTCAGCATGGCCGCCAAGGACGACGAGCCCGGGCCGCCGCCGCCGCCGCCACCCCCGGTGAGCAGCTCCGGCGGCGGCAGGCCGCCGGGCAAGCCCGGCAGCGACGTCAGTGCAGGCAGGCCTGGGAGCATGCCGCTGGGGCCCGAGGCCGTCTGCCCGGCGGGAGTCATCCCCGCCAGCTGCGTCATCGCCGCCGCCGCCGCCGCCATGGCGTCAGGGCTGTCCGGCCGCCCAGGGACGTCAATGCCCCTGCCGTACGTGCCGTACCCGCCCCTGCCGCTGTCGTCGTCCTCGCCGCCGTCGCCGCCGACGGGCACGCGCCGCGGCCGCCGGCGGCTGCGCGCACGGCGGGCGCTGCCGGTGTCACCGCCTGGGGTGTAGTCGCTGTAGTCGGGGTCGTCTGTGGCGGCGGCGTGGCGTGCGGTGCTGCGCTGCGCTGCGCGGTACTGGGTGCGGGGGCTGGGGCTGGTGGTGCCGGCGAGGTCGTCGTCATAGTCGGGGTCGCCATCCTGCTCGTGGTCCAGTTGGCCCAGCATGCCTGGGGGGCGGTAGTCGGCGTCCTCGCCAGGGGCCAGGCTGCCGGACTGAGGGGTGTGCGGTGGCAAGGGCAGGTTGGGCGGGTGAGTGAGCGGGAGGTAGGGTAAGGTTGGGATGGGAGGACAGGGGGTTAACCGCAAAGCGGCAAAGTAACTTTATCGGCAACGGACCCTGGGAGGACAGGGGGTGGGAGGGCGAGAGCAGGTTGCTGGTGCGCAAGCGTTGGGCGGGGATACAAGCGGGGATTGGAGGTGTACCTTGTTGCGCGTTGCATGTGTGGCGGTGTGGGTCCGGAATGATCAGGGCAAGCAGTGCTTCCAGGGGCTTTGTGTTGGTCCTGCAGTGCAAGGCCCACAGTGGTGTTGTGGGCCTTGGAGGACACTGCAGGCACAGCAGCCGGCTTACCCTTTCGCTTGCGGTGCGCTTCTTGGCGCGGTAACTGCGGCAGGGGGCGAGGCAAGTAGGAGGGGGTGAGCGCATGGCAGCGTCGGCTCCAGTGCCTTGGGCAGGCACCAGCTCCTCACCAAAGGGACTACCGGTAATAGCTTGCGCTATACTGACTACGGTACCAAGAGTCCGAGCTGACAGTAATATAGCTCCTGCACCCTCAGCGAACACATGTAACGAACAACCGCCACCCGCAGGTGCGTCGGTAGGCCCCCCACGCCGGGCCGCTGTCCCAGCTGGACCCCACTCACTTCCGGAAGTAGTCCCGCACAAGCGGCAAGCTGCGCAGGCATTTCGCATGCACACGCGTCTCCTGTAGCGAGGGTGTGTCGTCGCCCCACAGCCCGTGGGCGTGCTCCGTGTACCAAACAAGGATTTCCTGCGCGTTCGGGCGCCTTCCCAAGCGCTCCAGCTCGCTACGCCACCAGTCGTTAAACGGCTGCCAGAACCTCAAGATGCGCCTGAGGCAGCAGGAATCGTCAAGAGTGAGCAACGATGTCATGCACATCTACTGTGGCGGTCTGCTAGTGCGACTGGGTGGCAATGGAACAAGGTTTTCCGGGAAGCGCGGACTATGGCCGGGGGATGGCAGTAGAAGGGTGGGCAAGTACTAGTGCGGTGCTTCAGCGCTAGTTACGCCGCACACGAATAGAAGAGCTTGTCAAAACATTAATCTGAGGCTGGTACCTGGGGCGGTCGTCGTTGCGCCCCGAGGAACCGCCCGACATCAGGTCGCGTAATTCTCTCTCGCCTTCCAGTATTCGGGAGCGGCTTTTCCTGCCGCTTCCCTTTGTCATTGGGGTTTCCGTGGTTCCTGCATCCCCATCAGAAACAGCACAAAGTCTTGGTGACGCTGAGCATTGGTGGGCATGCCTAGGGGAAGAGACGGAAAGGCTTCGAGCGCACAAAGTCAGATTATGCTTGGCATCCGACGCCCGCCAAGCACTTTTATGTGGTGATGCATGCCGCATGCGGCATATGGGTTGCGCTGTAGTCGCGCTGTAGTCGGCACACGGCCCTCTAGCCGCTGGATGCAGGACATCACTCGCAGAGCAAATATTCATCTCTTATTCTCATCATGACAGCAGGCGCCGGTGCCAGCCGCCAAGGAATGCACAAGCCAGATATGCCCACCTGAGTGGACCGCAGCAGCAACCGCGGGAAGCAGCAGCAGCCCCAAGCCCCCCAAACAAAAGTCACTTCTATATTATCCAGCCTAGAGGTCAACGCCAGTGATTGAGGTGGTTTGGTGAGTCGCTGTTGTTGAGAGTCCGGATTCCCGCTACTGCAGGGCTGACAACAGACCGCGGCCCCAGCCCCAATGGTATGTGTGTATGGTGTAGACCTCGAGAGCCTCGGAAGGGCAGCTTTAGCAGTAGTGCTGAATGACTTCTGCGGAGGTCGGCCAAACGTGGGCCCTTGCACTTAGGTGCCGCGCGAAAGATTCTTATACAGTATAATTAAGCATTCCTGCATTATGATTTGGGCTAGGCTGGGAGCCCAGGTTCTTGCAACCAGTGTCACGTCTCGCACTCAGCTCGGCAACCGCACTCCCATGCAACCGAGACTATGCCGCAGTCCCGCGTGAACAGCGCCGGCGGTCGTTGCAAATTACACTTAAGAAATGCCCATTCGGGCCAGTCTGTATGTCGACAACCGGTTTGCAGGCGTCAACGTCGGGAAACCCTCTTCACTCGTGCTACTGCACGGCAGGCTACACCCATACACTGCAGTGGATTTGCGGAGCCTGGAAAGGCCTGAACCGGTACCACCAAGGATTTATGCACGTCAGGTATCCCTGAGGAGAGTCTGGGGGTTCGGGCGCATAGGTTACGGCCCACGGAACACCCACGGGAACACCCCTTGAGCCTCGTACCTCGCACCCACAGTGTTCCCATACCGGCCCCTTAACAGTTTGCTGCACACATATGCTCATGTTATAGGCACAGGCGGCGCCTGGCCTGGCGGCGCCTGGCCTGTTCTACTTCCAGGCTACTGATGGAGAGGAAGGGGTGTACGGTGGCGACCAGCAGCTGCATGCCCAGGTGCATACCGTACGTGGAGGCAGGGCCGTGGACCGTACCTCCCGTGCGTACGGTACCATGCACCCGAGGCCCATGCTTCGCTACAGATGTGCATGCAAAACAGTGGCGCTCCACGATGCATTTCCTCAGTGCTGGAGTGGATGTTCAACACAGGGCTGACGGACGTGTTCAGCTGCTCCGTTCCTCAGAGACCGCATGAGTCTGTAACGGTACGGCTGCTGGGTGTGGGAGTGGCCCGGCCACCTGCACCGGTCTGCACCGAGTGACCTACGTGTCCGTCGGCATTGTCAGGCATGGTCGTCTGCCTGGCGCCTCCTCTGGCCTCATTCCTTGTGCTGTGGTGTGCGGCGCAAGGGTGGCGTCGCTGAACTCCTGCGGCACGACAACGCGGCGGAGACACTGCAGATATACGGCTCCCTGTGCACATTTGGGCGGGTGGGTGCGGGTGGGTGCGGGTTGCTGCCGAGGGATGGATGTCAGCTACTTGCATCTCCCTTGATGGGCTGAGGTGTATCTGGACTGGAGCGGCCGCTGCCTCAAAACCCTGCCGTGGCAGTACCGTGGCTTAGCACGCAGAGCGCGCCTGGTGGAGGTGATGCAGTGTGCTGCAGCTGCTGACGCTGTGTCTTGTGGCGGCCGAGGTGTTTGGCCGCGCGCAGCCAGTGCTGCAGACGGCGCTGCTGCTGCTGTGCGTACTGTTCACCACGGCGGTGGTCAACCTGCCGTGTGGGCCTGTGCGGTCGCCCAGCTGTTGGTGCTTTGTGGTGCTAGAATCCGTGTCGCTGACTGGCTGCCACTTTAACTCTGGGGCTGGGCTTCGTTGGGCAGGAGCCGGTGGGCGCTGTACTGGCTGTGAGTTGGTGGGAAGGCGTGGTAGATGGTAGAAGGAGGCACTGGCACGCGGCAACGAAAGGGTTGCAGGGGCGTGCACCCTTGCGGCCTCGGGGGCCACATTGTTGACGAGCCAGAATAAGAATGTGTGTACGACTCTGCTCAGGCTGTCCCTTTGGCCATCCTTGCTCAAAGGGGGTTTCGGTCCGGTCGACCGGTCCTGTTGCTTGCCTTCAGCGTGCACGCTCATTCAGTCTGTGACCTGCACCGCTACCTGTGCCCCTGACTGAGCCCCTGACGGCCATTGCCCGCAGGACCTAGTCGGCAAGCTCATCCTGGCCACAATGTAGCCATGATGTCGGTCTCCGGGCTGCTGCTAGGTAGGAGGCTGTTGCCGGCGGCCGAAGGGTGTTGGGGAGCGGCGCACCGGCCGTGTGGCGGGGGTGCACGGTCTGCAAAGCCAGCACCTCCGGAAGCATTGTCGTCACGTTCCGCACCGCGGCGCACCTTGCTATATGCAAACATCGCAGCATTGTAAAATAGTTGTGGTGGTGTGGGATGACAACCGAGCCTCCGCAGCTGACTCCCGGGAGTCTGGAATGGGCTGGGGCGCTGGCACTGGCCATGGACACGTACGGCAAGTGCACCGCATCCCTGCCTGTCGCAGGACCGCTTGTCCACGTTCGCTTCTCATGCCTCTTACCTACCCATATTTATAATTTGTAGCAAGTGCAACCGCGCGCATGTCGGCGCAGGTGCATAATGCAATCGCGACCGCTTTGCAGGGCCCAACTGTTACAGAAACGCACCTTAACACTCGCTTCTTGTGATTCTCTTGCATCCAACTGTAGTGCATATACACGAGCGCGCATGTCGGTGCAGGTTCTGAGCGCCGTTGCAACCCTGTCGGAGGGCACCACCCTCGCAGCGGCCGCTTCAAGCCTCACCACCCTGTGGCAAGCGCTGGAGGCCGCCTGGCCGTACCTGCCCGGCGCCGACTGCAAGAGCCTGCGCGGCACGTGTCTCTCGGGTCGGCTGCAGCACGACCGGCTATGCTCATCCCTGAGGCTTACGCTTGATGCTCCGCACAGCCTTGAAGGCGATGTGCCAGCGCCTCATCCTGAGGAATTGGAGGCGGCGGTAGCCGGCAGATTAGAGCGCAGCGAGGCCACACTGAGCGCCCTGATTGTGAGGCTCAAGGGCAGCGATGATCTGGTGGTAGAGCTTGGTGATGAAGTGGCCGAGGAGTTCGCTGGCGAGCCTGAGCAGGCGGAGGCGGAGGCCAAGCTGCAGCGGGCGGCGGCCGAGCTTCAGACGCGGCGCATGTGAGTTTCCTAGAATTATGGCTGTACAAGAAGACGCAGCCAGCAGTTGCTTTGCGCTGTCGGAGTCGCTGCGTAGCCCAGTGTGTTCCGAAAGCAACTGCACTGCAGGCTCGCCGTTTTCAGGGCCCTGGATTCGAGGCCGTGGCCCACGCGCCTGACGCGCCTGACCCTCACCGCCGGCCCATGGGTCACCTGCCCGGTTATTAGCGCCCTGGCCGCCACGCTTCCCGCCCTCGCCGACCTCACACTGTACGGCTACTCTGGGTCCGACCGAAACCCCACCTGCACCAGCACCTTTGCCTTGGTGCAGTTGCTCACTACCGTGGGGGCCCAGCTGCACACCCTGCGGCTGCTGGAAATGTGGGGGTGGCCGCCTGTGGCCGTGCGCTTTTGCACACGCCTGGGTACGCTGGAGGTGACAACGTTGTGCCCGAGAAGAATTACCTGCTAGGTGAGCTACTCGGTAATTGCCTGCTAGGTAAGCATACGTACACCAGTTGGTTGCAGGCTTTGCGGCAGTCCCTTTGGCCCACCCATCGGTCCATGGTACGCGGGCAGCCGAAGTACAGCACCTGTCTACCTTTGACGGTGCAGGACGGGGCAGCCGCAAGGGCTGCAGCATAGGCGGCACGCATGACGCAGCATGACGCCATGCGCCTTAGCGTCTCTCACGGCATAGGTTTAGACCGGCCGGTTGTGTGCGTGAGTATCCGTGTCACACCTTGTTGCTGAAAACCACAGTCAGGACGGACCCCCATCCTAGCGTTGCATAGCGCACCTTGATGCTTGCTCTGCTGGACCCGCATCCGCCAGCCCCAAATGGCATATGCGTTTCGCTGATGGCCCTAGCCCTGTCGCCCTGTCGCCCTGTCGCCCTGTCGCCCACACGCACCGAGCCATAGGCGATCTCGAGATTCTGGACTCAGTCCAGCACCTCCCCGGCCTGACAGCTTTGGCCATCAGCTGCTCCTGCGACCCATCCACCGGCTGCCACGGCGTCCTCAGGGACGCATGCGCCTGGGCCGTACCATGTACGCCCTTCGCGGCCTCAGCGCCCTGACCAAGCTCACCACCCTCCGCCTGCAGCTCCCGCACTATCGCGCGCCTGACGCGACGCGCCCGCCTGTGAGCTACCACACCGTAGTAGAGGACTACGAGGCCATGCCGCGCACCCGCGCCAGGCAGAGGGAGGTACTGGGCGCCTCCCTGAGGTGCATGCCCTCCCTGCAGCACCTCTTTTGCTACGGCCCGGCCCTGGACGCCACGTCACTGTCAGCCCTCACCGCGCTCACAGCCCTGCATGTGTCCAACCTGTACGCGCCGCCACCGCCGCCGCCGCCGCCGCAGCAGCAGCAGGTGATTGACCTGCCGGGCCGGCTTGAGCTATTGGCTCTGTACAAGCCGCTTCCGGTTGGTGTCCTGGGCAAGCTGCAACTACCGCCCAGCGTTGACGCTGTGGGAAGAGAGGCGGGGCGGAACGGGTGGACAGAGGCGCAGCTGCTGTTGGCACAGACGAGACTGAGGTGGGTCCTCAGGGGGAGTTGCGGCTGCGGCCATCTGCGGTGGACAACCTGAGGCGGGCGGTACACCTGTTTGAAGCAGCACACCGCCTTGGGAGTGGTCCCCACGGCCCTCCGCGTGCACGCCTTCCAAAGATACGAGGCTGGCTCACAGCTGCTGCGGCCCCCTGTCGGGGAGCCGCGGGGTCACGGCGTGTGGCTGAAGGAGCTGGCGCCGCTGGACCGGCCGATGGTGTCGCTGCGGGGGCTGCAGCTGGGGGCGCGTGACCTGCGGTGCCTGGCACAAGTGCTGCCGGGGATGCAGGTGGGGAATTCTTGCCCAGGCTGGTGTGCTGCCAGCCCACCTCCCGAATGATGGCCTAGCACCTCCATCATTACATCTGCGAAATGGTACCATTGTGCCAGGGCCACCGCCACTTGCGTCGATGCCTATGCTGTACTTGCTGAGGCGTGCAACATCTAACCGTTCTGCTGCAACGTATGTCTTGCAGACCCTCGCATTGCGGGTCTGCTCCTTCGACCCCACCGCCCTGGCCAAGGCCCTCAAGTCGCACACCAGCCTGAGGCACCTCAAGCTGTGCCTGGGCCGCTGCACTAAGACACCAGAGGAGGTCGCCTCGGCCCTCCTGCCCCTGTGCGCCCACGCCCCGGCCCTCCAGCGCATTACGCTGTGGTGCTTCTGTGTGGCCTGTGAGCTGGTGTGGGGCCGGAGTCGCTGCAAAGTGGTGTGCCAGACCGTACGGCAGGGGCTGGGGCCAGGTAGCGGTGGAGGCCGTGGAGGAGCTGGTGGTTGGGGCTTGCCAGGACTTGTGAGGTGTAAGCGGAGAAGGCGTGGCTACTCACTGCAAGGAAGCCGCTGCAAGCCCGGCTGCGCTGGGTGCATGCAAGCGAGGGGTGTGCGTAGCAGCTGAGGGCCCGACCAGGAGGAGGGCAGGCTGAGGCTGACCGCAACCGAGGCACGCGGCTCTGTGCTGCTGAATTGGCGTTGGGCCAGCATGCTGCGAGGCCTGTGAGTTGCTGTTGTATCATGCCAGATTCGGGGCTTCCTGCTGAGGCCTTGAAATGAAGCAGTCAGCTGGAAGGGCCAACGGCATGCGCTGTCTCGGTGTCTGTACGAGTTGCCGACATTGTGCGCAATTCTCCGATCGCTGGTGCTCTCATCTCGTAATCTGCAGGCTAGTTTCGATGTTATGCCCTTACATGCTTATAGCCTACATGCAGCAACTCTATTCTCCGTTCGCGTTCCGCTTGACATGTTTGAACAGTCCTGAGCTGCGCACGTCCCCAACCTTGGACCCGCTTTGCTCCGACCTGGAAAGACCTGCCTAAGCACCAGTATTCGTATCTTGAGTCGGTGGAATCCTAGGCCGCATAGGAGGTGCAAAAGTTGTCGTCGCCCTGTAACATCCTCAAACAGCCCTCGCCTTTCCGCTGCTGGGATTGCCTAACAGCGCGTGCACTTATTGTGCATACCTATTCGCTGAACGATAACCGCTGGCTAGGTTGAACCCCGGAACCGCGGCAACGCCCTGCCTTCCACCAGGTGAGGACAAAGACGTGAATTGCGGAGAGGGTGCCCAGAGCGTTGCACGCGGCGTCATCGGCCTGGTGAAAAGTGAACCCTGTGCCATCTGCGTTATGGTAGCCTTACGATACGCGCTGGCCTCTCCCTCCCGCCTGGAGCAACTAACGCGCTGGCCTTTGGCACCCTGCGGACCCCCTTTCCGTGACCCAGATCCTGCCACGGCCGCATGGATGGCATCACAGGCGCCGCTTCCACGGAGCAACCTATGACAGCTGTTGGTCAGCCGCCGCTTTGCAACATCACCAACCTCGCCAGCAGTGTGCCATCTGAGGGGCCAAATGCTGCAGCGGCACCAGCAGCAGCGTGCAGAGCTTTCGTGCCGAAGCGCAACCCCAGAACGGCCAGGAAGGAGCGCTACCTAAAGCTGTCCCAGGCAGCCCAGGCGAGCCGGAAGCGCAGGCGGGAGGAGCAGCGCCTGCGCAGTGTACCTTCGGATGACGAGGCGGTGGCCGAGCCAGAGCAACCTACTGTGCCCCTCCCCGGACAAGCAGAGCCTGTACCGCCGACGCACATGTCCGGCAGGCCAGCTCGCATGCGCCCTGTGGACTACGCGCTGCTGGCGGCAGTCCCGCGCCGTCAGCTCAGGCAGAATGCCCCTGCACGCACAAACGACATTACGGGTGTCCTGACGGGGGAGCAGGCTCCAGGGGTAGGCCTCGAGCTGGCGGCAGCCCTCGACCCAGGTGGGCAGCAGGCGCAGCAGGAGCCCCTTGGGGAGCAACAGGAGCCACCGCTACAGCAGCAGGAGCAACAGCAGCACCGCCAGCAGGGTTCATGTGAGCAGCAGCCAGGGATAGGCCAAGAGCAGCAGGCGCCTTGTGGGCAGCAGCTGCAGGACACAACGTGAGCAGCAGCAAAGCACCGGCACTCTGAGCTGTGGCGGGTTCCAAAGCGCAACGGAGGCGTCCAGGGCCTGGGCGCAGCTGGCCCTGAACGGTCCCTTCACATCGTCACTCTTCTGGTTCGGGATCTGCCAGGGGGACATCGTCTTTCTCCGCGACGATGCCGGTAGGTGACGGCCAACGTACGGGAGTCACCGATGCCATGAGCAGGGCTGAGTGCGCATGTGCGACCAGGGGAGCTCCCCTAGCTAAGTGCAACGACACAGCAACCCCGAACACCCGGACTGGGGATCTGGGGTGCATCCGATCGAGGGCACATGTACAAGGAAGCTCCATAGCTCCTCAAGAGTATCCATGCACCAAGAGCAATGGGTGCTCGATAGTCCATGCTGGAGAGCTGTTTGCCAAGGTTGTGCCCTTCGCATTTTGACGGTTTGACACGTAAGAGGGGTCGACGGATGGGAACCCCCCTTCTGGGCCGGGGTGCGGAGGGCTGGCGCAATTGTACCCGTGTTTTCCCTGAAAGAGGAAAACTAGGGAACGCCCAGATAAGGACCGTTACAGTTGTCTCTATCACGTGACAACTGTAACCGCAACTCTAACCTCCTCGACGGCAACTATAACGGCAACCTCAACGTCCAAAAGCTCATTCTTCTTAGGTCCAGGGTACTCTAAGGCTCTAAGATAAGGCTCTGAGAACTGGACACGTACGTTTACGCATTGACCAGAGGCTGCAACTTTGGGTTAGCGCGATGATATGAAAGCTGCAACCATGAAAAGCAGAACGTTCGTATTAGTGTCATTTTATGTTATCTGGCTGGGTATAAATGCGCGTGGCTGCGCCGCGACGCTTCCAGACCAGGTGCCTACTGGTGCCTCTGGCCGTGCGGACCCTGCCCAAGCTGCTGATCCTCCTCCTGCTTCGGAATGGCAGTCATTCCTGACCGCGGCTGCCCGTGGATTGCCACAAATACATCCGTCACTTGCGTTATTGTGGGCGCAACAAAATGCGGCGTACTACAGTCAGCTGTTGGCAGCCCGGTTCCAAGCAGCATATGGTGCCGCACCGCCACAGGGTGTCATGAGCAGCCTGACATCTCACATGCTGGGCGCGTTATCCCAAGCAACCTTCGGCAGGACAACTGGGCAGGCGCTGCAGGGCGCAGCTGGTCCCCACGGGGTGGTGGATGCTGGAGCAGGTCCTTCAAGTGGCGGTACGTTGATGACACATGCTTCAACTGTCAAGCATATGGACTTGTGTGTTCAGACGTGCTGAACATCATGGATCCGTACGGGCAAGGCTTATGCGCTGAGTACACAGGCCAGGGCAGCACGGCCGCACGGTTGTTGTCGCAGAACGATACTTGTACGGAGAAGTGTTGGTGCGTCAGCTGAGCAAGATGGTATTATAGGGCAAGTGATCATCCAACAAGTATGCAATGGTGCATGCGCAATAGAATATCAATACCGGGACTCTACGCCTCGTCTCCAATCGCATGACAGGGATTTGGCTTGTTGTAGCTGAACTGCTGCAGCTTGTAACACATTGCGTGCATTGCATGTCTACCTTACATTCACTTCGCTGGGACAACAATGGCGCAGCAAGGGCGTCAGATAGTGTCGCATGCGGGCATCATCGCTTCGAACCCCAACCTGCCCCAACCCAGCCTTCATTTGCATGAGAAAACACGGGTTCGCCGAGCGTCACGAGGCCCTTACTTTGCGTAAGACCGGCCTGCTGCGAGCCGTGGAGATCTGGAACCCCATGTACGATTAACGCCAACCGCTTTTGCCTCGGCGCCGTCGGCGGGCCCCAGTCACAAACGCTAACGGCACCCTTGGACGTGCACGAGCATGTAGCAGGCAAAGCCATTACAGCTCCTATACCGAACTGAGCGCGCATGGCGTTGCCATGTAGCGTTGCGACCCTGGCCGCACAAGTGACACATACAACTGCCTCGGGGGCACACATACAGCCGGCCTTGCTGGCAAGCGCGCCGCGCTGTATAAAGTAAAGGTTGATCAGCTTCTGTCATTTGTAGGGCGCGGCGTTGCACCTCGAGACAGGAACACTTTCAATCAACGGGCTGGGACTGGGGCTCGGCCGGCGACAGACCCTGAGTAGCAAGCACGCAGAGAGAATGCTAACAAACATAGTGCTCCTCCTTCTGGCCATTGCGCATCGAGCAATGAGCGAAACCTCCGGTGGGTGTCCGTCAAGCTTCGTTCGCCGGACAAAAACGCTTCGGTTGCAAGCCCGGCGGGTGGCAGAGTACTGCTGCGGCACGGCGAACCGCGACAATACCTTGCTTGTACGCCCCAGCTACTTACATCTCGCTCGCATAACCTCAACGCGTGCCCGTTTCTCTTGGTATCATACACCTGCCGGCAACCTCCTACCCGATGGGCATGGTCCTAGGCCACACGCAGCCCCTATCCCGCACCGGCGTACCTGTACAGAAGGCATTCTACATAATGAGCATGGCTTCCTCACGCCCGTGCAGCGGTGGCTCCTGTGGCGCCTTCAATGCCGTCGGCGCCCCCTGCTGGCGGCCTGTCCACGCCTGGGTCCCCTGCCCCTGGCGACCACCAACGTCCCCACAACCACACCGACAGCGGCGGGCCAACCCACAGCCGACACCTGCAGCAGAGCTACATGACTGCTGACGCCATTGAAGACAGTGTTCATGGTTCAGTCCCTGGTGGCAAACACAGCCGGCGGGTGCTGCAGGAGCCCGCCAGTGCTCCAAGTCCACAGCGTCCACCAGCAGCGCAGGTACCAGTACCGGAGCAGTCCCCTGCTCCGGTAGGGTCGCCACCGCCGCCGCAGATCCCGCCAGCGAACACGGCTCGCACCTTGGGGGAGCCGTCTCACACATGTACCCTACTTATGACCGGGGGTAGCCTTGGTGAGCCGCCAGGGCCTGCCAGCGCCCGTGGCCGGCTCTCCTTGGCGTGCACGGGCGCCAGGGGAGACCTCGAGGTCCGGCTGAGCCCCTGGCTGCACAGCGCTGCACGTGGCAGCACGGCACCGCCTCCTGATGTCTCGCTCAGCGGCGTCTCGCTCTCAGCTGAACCAATAAGCAGCAGCAGCACACCACCTGGAGAAGTAGCAGCAGGCGACTGGCGGGTGGTGCTGGTGTGCGGTGCAGGAGTAGCCCACCTGCAGCTGGTCGACTCCTCCATCTCCGACCTACCCCTCAGCCCGCTGGGCCCCGTCCTGCAGCTGGTGGGCTGCGGGGCCGTGTCCCTCACCAACGGCACCATAACACGGCTGGCGGCGCCGCCGCCGGCGGAGGGGACCTCCCCTGCCTCCCTGCCCGTGTACGGCGCGGTGCACGCCGCGGGTCTGACGCAGGGTGCCCTGGTCTGGGACTCTGAGTGCTCGCACGTGGTGGGGGCGCACATATGGGCGTGCCTGCTGCTCAGCTTTGCGGACGATACAGCGGGCGCGAACGAGCCGTCAGCGGCACGTGTTGTGGAGTTGCGTGGCAGCAGCCTGCACAGCAACAGCGTGTCAGTGGACAGCATTGAGGAGCTGGACGCGTCCCTGCTGCTGCCCGAGGTGGCGGCGGCCCTGCTGCCGGCTGCCAACCAGGGCTGCGGCGGTGCGTATGGCGCACTGGTGGTGTCGTTTGGCGGCGTGGTGGATGTGGTGGTGGCCAACAGCACCATAACCAACAACACGGGCGGCTGTGGAGGGGCGCTGGCGGCGCTGTGTCCCATGGTAAGTAGGTGGTGCTAGGGAGTCCATCATAAACGGCTCTCTTCTGTCCGCCAGGCGTGCGGGAAGTGACAGCTGGGCACGCACTTCAAGAGCAATTACCCGCTGAACGGCTGTGGCGTGGGGGCAGTGGTGCAGTTGAGTACATGAAGGTGGCGTGTGGTGTCTAGACAGCGGCCTCCAACTGATGACAGTGCACTCCGCCCTGATCACGCATGGCGTTTATTGGTCCCTGCTCCATTTCACTCACGCAGGGCTCCCTACAACTCACCGCCGGCAGCAGCCTGTCCGGATGCAGAGCCTCCCAGGACGGCGGGGCGCTGTACGCCGGTGGCAGGGTGGGCGCCCTGAGCCTGGGCGGGGCCAGCAGCCTGACGGGCAACACAGCCGGGAGGAACGGCGGGGCGGTGGCGGCTGCAGGGGGCGTTGGCAGCCTGGTGTTGGACGGCGGCAGCAGGGTGTCGGGCAACAGCTGCGGCCAGAGGGGAGGCGGCATTTATGTCGGGACGGGGGCTATGAGCAGCGTCCTCCTCAGCAACGGCAGTGCCTTGACTGGCAACACGGCAGCAGGGGATTCCGGTGGTGCCATTGCGGTTGCTGGCGGTGGCATTGGCGAGTTTGTGGTCAGTGAC
>QAXN01001315.1:6498-19192 GCA_004335795.1 Chlamydomonas sp. 3222
GAGCGCCGCAGGTCCGCCGGCAGCTGCGGTCACGTTTGACGGCCACGACCCCGACGCTGTCCCCGTGGTGCCTCCGCCGCTGTCGCCGGTAGCAGCGGCGGCGGCGGCGGCGCGGGCAGCGCCAAGCCTCGATGCGCCGAAGCCAAAGCCAGAGCCGGAGGCCAGCGCGGGTAGGTTGTTTTTGTGGGCCTTAGGCTTGCTCACCGACCAAACCTTGTGGGCGTGAACGGGCTTGCCTCCCGGAGAGGGTTCACCGGTACGCAAAAGCATCGTTGCACTGCACAGTCACACGATACTCCCAATTGCTGCCTCGCATGTGCCGTGCAGTGGACGAGGAGGCGTACGACCTGCCCGATCACGACCGCGCCAGCAGCCAGGACGATGACGACGATGACGACGGCAGCAGCAGGACGGGCAGCAGGCGCAGGGGGTCAGTGAGCTCGGCGGGCGGGGCCGCGCCGGACGGCAGCGGCGGCGGTGATGCGGCGGCGAGCGATGATGGCGAGGCAGCAGCGGCTGGGATGCACGAGGTGGGACCTGGGAAACGGAGATCATAACAAGAGTTGGGAAGAAGTAAGGGGTGGCCGGTGCAGCAAAAGCGCTCCTTCACGTGACATGGTTATTCCGTGAATGGTGTTTCGCGCTTTTTCGCTGTGCCTTAACGCGCCTGTCGGCCCTGTGCCCCTGCCCCACCGCGTGGGTCCCCAGCGCGCCCGCTCCCAGTCGGAGTTCGTGGCGCAGTGGGTGCGCACGCTGTCCAAGCAGGTGTCGGGGGCCGCGCCCTCCGGCCCGGACGCCGCCAGCCGCATGGGCTCCCGCAAGAGCCTGCTAGGGGGACACGGGGCCATGCCCAGCAAGTGAGAGCACCCAGCCGCTGCATGCTGTTGTTGCCAAGTGTTGTGTAGCCGCCCTTGGCCTCGTGCGGCCTCCTGTTCAATGTTCTGCGGCATGCTTGCTCGTGCCAAGCGGCTGGCCGCGCGGTTGCGGGAACCTGTGCACGTTTCTGCCAGCCAAGTCATGGAGTCCAGCCTTGTGGGGCCAACGGGCAGTGCGCTTGCCCTGCCTGCAGTGCACTCGTCAGCCCCTGCACGTGTCCATAAAGCTACGCCGTGGAGCTGAACAAACAGTAATGGCACCCTCGGAGGAACACCGGATGAACTGCTTGTCCCGCGTGCCCTCCCTGCAGGCGCGTGAGCATCCGGAAGCTGCTGGCCGAGCTGCCGGCGGTGGCCGAGGTGGAGGAGGAGGGGGGCCGAAGCGACAACGAGGACGAGGAGGGCGGTGCCAAGGACGGGCAAATGACCCGCGGTTCGTCGGGTGAGGGGCAATGCAAACCTGTCGCGGCGCGGACGCCTCTGGGAGGGCGTGCCTCGTTGTGCTGCCCTACAGGGCCCAAGTGGTGATGAGGATGGTCTTCGGCTGCCACTCGGCCCTCCCACCGGCCATTAGCCTGGTCGTTTGATCCGCACATGCCCGCCATCCACTCTTCCCGCCTCGTTCCCCCCTCCCCAGGCGACGACGGCGGTGGCAGCAGCACAGGGGACGACGACGACGCCACCAGTCAGGGCCTGGGCGCGGCCTTCACGGACGTGTCCTCGGCGGTGGAGGTGGACATCTCGGCGGACGCACGCAGGACCAGGCTGCTCAAGCGGCTCACCAAGGTGTGGGGGGTACGCGTCAAGCGCGAGGAACCCGAGCGCGAGGAAGGTGTGGGGGGCGAGGGAGCGATTGCAGAAACAACCGTGACGTGTAGAACGAATAGTGCTGGCTTCCTCAAATGACGTCTTGTGCCGACACGACAATCGTTTGTGGCTGTCGCGCAGGTGATGGGCGGACCCCACCTGGCCGTGCCCCTGGCGCGCATGCGGGCCCACACGTGGGCCGTCGTCATCGCCATGCTCGTCACGCACGGTGAGCAGCGCCGCCCGGTGCAATGGTGGCCACGTGTCTTCCGGCGTGCACGCATGCTCGCGGCTTCGCGCACGCATCCTTCCTGGTCATGCCGCCTGCCTGGCCGCCTGCCTGCCTGGAGTGCCTGCCCGACACCCCGCCTCTACTGCGTTCCGCTGCTCTCCTGCGCGTAATCGGACACCTTACCGGCACGTGCGTCCATGACCTCGCTTTGCATGCCCGGCCCGCAGTCATCATGTACGTGGTGTTTGTGCAGCTCATCGACGCGCAGTACAGGTAGGGGGCAGCGGGGTGCATCGGTGTGCGTAGTGGGCCTAGTAGCCTGGCACTGCAGCGCCAACGTCTCTAATCGCCCTGTAACCGACAGCAAGCTAGCAGCATCACACACCATGTAAAGCACGTAGCAACGCTGTGGCGCTGCGCAAGTCGCCTCTTTGCCACACTTGTGTCGCCAACGCAGCAGCGTCCACACGAGGCACACAGGTCGGTCCAAACAGCATTGCCCGCGACGCGGAAACCCGGCAGCCGCATTGTGGCGCTGCATCAACGGCACTGCTGGCTGACCTGCTGCCATCACCTGCCCCTTTCCCTTATCACCCCCTCCCCCGCAGCAACATCCGCGAGGTGCACCGCCTGGCGCTGGCGGCCGATCGTGCGCAGGTGGTCACCGCCAAGGCGACGGTTGTGGACTTCTGCTCCTCCACGGGCGTGGCGCCGGAGAGCCTGTGTGAAGTTTCCTGGACCAAGCACCTGTCCGACGTCAGGACGGCGCTGGACGACCTGGAAGAGTACCACCAGGTGCGACCAGCAGGATGAGCACGTGCACACAGTTCCGCACGTGTGTGCACGGCGGCAGCCGTGCAGGGCCCCAGGTGCTGCAACCGCTATCCAAGGCGCCTCACACCCCTTTGCTGCGTGTGCTTCCGTCAGCGCCAGCTAAAAGCCCAGCCAAAAGCCCATGTGCGCGCAGGCCTCGGCACGGGCCAGGTGCTGTGCCTTACGCTTGTGTGATCTGCACCACACTGCACTGGCCGATCGCCGACCTCAAGTCTACGTGTGCGTGTGCGTGTACCTACAGGCCACGTACCTGGGCCCCGACTTCAATCCGCGGCGGCTGCAGGAGCCCACCGCGTACGAACTGTGGACGGACCCCAGCGAGCCCTACCAGTTCCTCCTTGACGTTGCAAACCCGCGCTGGATCGAGCTCCGGGCCGGCGTGTGGCAGCTGGGCAACAGGTTCATCGCGGCGGGTCGCGAGCTGCTGTACTGGGGCAACCAGCTGGCGGGGCAGATCAGGTGGGGAGCCCGGGGCGAGGGGCCGTGGTATCGGACACTGCACGTGGCCGGCATGCAGGAGGATGGGCGACAGCAGGCCCGGGCTGAGATACAACCTCGATGTTCTATGTTAAAAACCCTTTTCGGCTGCAGTGTGCACATGCACATGACCTCGGAACTTAGAGTTCTCCTCGCGTGCCCTCCTGTGTCCGCGCAGTGCACTGCGCCCCTACCAGTTCGTGCTGGCCAACGGCCCCTGGGCGCTGTTCCGGGCCTACACCGGCTCCCTGGACTACCTGGTCAAGCAGGCGTGGGACGATGTGGCCAAGCTGCAAACAGGTGTGTGCAAGCGCAGCCAGCTCACGTCTGTGCACGTTTGGCGAAAATCAGCACGTTTGGGTGGGCCCCACCGCCTCTGGGTATCACTAACCGCTGCAGAGGGGACGGTTGGCTGCGCGCCCACTGCGTTGCTTTGTGAGCCTCTCTCCACAAAACACCCGGATCCGGTCATCCTGCTGCCGGTGGCGCTGCTGAGCCTACCCTGTGTCCTTCCACCCGCACGCACCCCTGCGCTGCCCTGCCCCGCCCTGCCCCACCTCCTGCCCCCAGGCCTGATCATCCTGCTGCTGGTTGAGGTGCTGGCTGTGCAGCTGGGCTGCGTGGCGTACGAGTACGTGCTGGTGCGCGGCGTGGAGGCGGGGCGCGCGGCGGGCATGCTGGTGGCGCTGGGCGTGCCGGGGCCCATGCTGCGCGTGCTGGCCAGCAGGCCGCTGGTGGTGCTTGAGGTGGGTGGCTTGACGCGGACAGAGCGGGGCGAGCGCTGCTACAGCGGTTGCTTAGTGGGCAGCGCCTCCCGCGCGCTTGCTGACCGGTCCTGTGGAGGCCTCCGATGTGGCACATAGTCCACTGTGCGGCTTCCGGTCATGTACACGTGCTGCATGGGCTTGGGCCCCCACGCCCGGCCGCGGCACCACCATGACCCTGCACACTGCCTCGCTGCCGCCTGCTGTGCGCCCACAGGATAGCGACGACGATGAAGATGGGGATGACGAGGAGGGCGGCGACGGGTGCGTGGGGTGCACTGACGGACCGCTTGCTCATTCCACCCGCCCCTGGCGCGTGCGTGGGGTACTGCAGCCGTGCATGTGAAGCACCATTACCACGAATCACGGTGCCTGGAGGCGTGTGGCATGGTGTACGCTTCCCGCTGCTCACATGCGGCGCCACGGCGTGTGCACAATGCCAAGCACTTACACCGCCCTTTTACTTCCAGAGCCTAATCACTGCGTCACATCCTCGGTTTGAAGGCTTGCTACCCTGCTTGCTGCACAGGGGCGGTGGAGGTGGGGGCGCAGGGGCGGCGGGCGACACCGCTGCTGTGCCCGCGTCGGGCGGCCACGGTAATGCCCGGCTGGCGCACCAGGACTCGGAATTCACAGATGATGGAAACGAGAAGCCCGCCGCGGTGGTGCCTGCCGGCTCTGACGGCGGGGTGCTGATCGGGGCGAAGCGTGGCGCAGCCGGCGGCGTGCGGTACGGCAGCCGGGGGTACGTGCAGATCAACCACAAGGACCTGCGGCCAAGCTACACGAGCAAGCTGCTCTTCCTTGTGAGTGGGCTGGCGGCTTTCTAAGGGCCTGTGTGGACATGGTACCACTGCGGTGCTGTACAGCATGGTTGGCTAGGGATGCAGTGACCCTGTCGCATGCAGCAGCATCTCGATTTGGGCAACCAGTATAGTCGCACAGTCAATGGTCAAACGTACGGTAACACTGCCAAACGCGCACTGATGAGCGACAGAGTTCATGCTGTCGCTCTGTGCCCTTGGCACGCCTCACGTACTTCTGTCACGCCTCACGCCCCCTCCCCTGCGGGCCCCCGCTCCACAACCGTGACCACGTCAATCTTCATGCAGTCTTCGTCTGTCTTCCGACCACCTAATCGCCTTCTCCCCGCCTCGGCCTCCCCCTCTCCGCAGCTCCCGCTGTCCGTGTGGCTGCTGGCGCTGGTGGTGATCGGCGTGGTGAGCTACGTGCGGCTGGAGGGCATGCAGGGGCCGCTGGCCTCGCTCAACATGGCGTCGCACGTCGTGTACCGATACACACGGGTCAGGTGCGTGAACGGGGGGACCGGGCGGGCTGCGGGTGTGACCTGGCGTTGGGGTACAGTGCAGAGTGAGGCGCGCTGCCGCATGCTGTCAAGGGGGTAGGGTATCCTCCGGGTGCAGTGTCAAGGGGCCCACCCCTGCTCTAACCGAGACGGCGGCTGTGCTACATTACTGCCGCACCGCACGTGTGCTGCTCCTGTTCTCCGGCGTGAAAGGTTGGTGCCCCAACAAGTTTCCCTATGCGAGCGCCACCACCACCCGGATTGTAATACACGGTGCCATTACAAGCTGGGCCTGTCTGCTCTACCGCTGTGCACAGGATGATTGCCTTCCTGCTGGTGGCGGCGCGCGACCCCGCGTTGCGGCGGCAGTGGCGCGAGGCGCTGTCGCTGGAGGTCAAGTACCTGGGGAACGAGTACGAAACGCTCATGTGAGAGGGGGAAGGGGACAAGCGCAGAGTGGCACCTGGCTCCAGTGGCGGCGGCGGTGTGGTGCTACGTTTGCGCCACCCGCATGTCGAAGGCTTGCACACTCAGGCGCGCACGCGTTGTTCCGGTAGTGACAGAGGTCTGAGCCTGCCTTGCCTCCTCCCCACTCCGCGCAGGTACGGCGGGCTGGCCGACACGCAGGTGCGCTGCAGCAGGCCGTGTGTGTCCCAGTCTAAGGCCCAGGCCGTGACGCAGTCAGTGCAGTGCAGTACATATTGATTATGTTACATGTCCGCAACAACGCCAGTGTACCGTTACTGTTGATTGTACCGTAGTGTAGGACCAGCTCTGGTGGAGGCTCAAGCCACCGTGGGCGGGTGGCTAGGTTTGTGGACTGCCAAAATCCTGACTCTAGCCTCAATTGTTGCTCCATTGCGCCGTCGCCTATCTCTCATCGCCCCACAGAAAGGCAGCGTGTTCCAGCATGAGGTCCCTGCCTCCACCTTCGAGTCGGTGTCCTTCTCAGCCAACTTCTTCCGCCAAAAGCGCTGCTTCCGTTGGGACCAGAGCCTGTGCTACAAGCCGGACAGCCCCTACTACGAGGTGCGTTGCCCGCACGCTCAGCGACTAAGGGTGTTAGCATGCCTCATGCACCAGGGCGTTCACATTGGCATCACATGCAGCGTGTGCTCCATACGGTACCTGAGCTCAACATATGATAACTACATTCTGCTTTTACCGGCTGCTAGCATGCGATTTTGTGGAAGAACCCCTCCTCTGAGCGCGCTACATGGACAATTGTGTGCGCAGAGGGCATTCGCTTGTCCTACCGTAACATCACTCGCCTAGCCACATTGCTGGGGGGTTGGAGTGATCGCTCCGTGAATTTTCGTCCGCAGGTGACGCACAACGGTCTAGATGCGATGCTGCGTCGCATCGTGTCGGAGATGCAGCTGCTGGTGGCCGACGCGGACGAGGACGCCACCTACAACGGCACCCGCTACACCACCATGTACGCCGTGGGCACCAAGGACCTGTACGAAGGCCTGCAGAGCAGCGCCGAGCTCTTCGTGGACTACACCATTAGCAGGTAGGCCTGCTGCGCAAGTTCCGGCACGCGCAGATGCAGTACTTGGCTGCTGGCGCAAAAGCGTAAAGTTTGTGCGTGTGCACGCCTGACCATGAGAGTGACAGGCTGTGCAGGAATCCTTGGGGGTGTTTATGGTTCACGTCGGCGCACCTGGCTGCTTCCCTCTCCACAGGTACAACAGCATCAAACTCCTCAACACCATCTTCCTGGTGGTCACCATCGTCATATTCTTTGCCTACGCGTTCTTCCTTCTGCGGCCGTACAAGGCCAAGGTGGAGCGGGAGGCGTGCCGCCTGGCGGGGCTGCTGAGCCACGTGCCGGCGGAGATGGACGTGGCGGCGCACGCACGGCAGGTGGTGCGGGCGTACGGCAGGCTCCATGCCGGGGGGCCGAAGACGCCGACTGCCGGGACCGGTCCCGCAGCCGATGCCGATGGAGTCAGCAGCTTGATGCCCAAGTCAAGCGGAGGCGCTGCCGGCGCGTAAGTTCTGTCGCAGTCGCTGCTGGCCCTCGCGCATGCATGCAGCAGCAAAGGAGGGGATTCATCCGTACTGCACGCGTAACCGTGCGTCAGCACTGTCAGTAGCACTGCAAGGTCGTGCTTCCTGGGGTGGGGGGGTCTGTGGGGTGATTGACTCGGTGATGAACACGGAGGCAGCACGCCCTGCGGGTGGCTGGTGGCTATGCCCGCCAGGACACGCATTTTACGTTGTACCGCAATGATTAGTAGGTGCTCCTGAAGATACACGCCGCCGCTCGTAGCAGCCCGGATGCGCGCCGGTGTGCTTCATCATTCATCCGTTGGTCTACCCTGTCAACTTCGAGTGCTACGGTACGCGCGCCTAGCGCCGCCATGGCAGCACTGATGAGGTCGGACCGCATTGCCGCGAGCGCTGAGATAGCGCAACCAACGGCTAGGCCATATATAACTAGGACGTAACGGCTTTCCGTTTAGTTGAGCTCCAAGTATCTTGGACGGCACACGCTCTGTAGTACTGCTCGCTTATCAACTGCCGGGCTGCTCCCTGCTCCACTGTGTTGGTTGGTGTATTAACGTTGGCGCCGTTGCGTGAGGCCAAGTGTCCGGGCACTGCTTGGCCCGATGTGCATGCATCGCTGGACACGTGCTGTGTATTAGTTGCTACCCTTGCCAGTATTGGATACTGGCTGTGCTGTTGTCCATTTTGAAGGTTTCTGCGCTGTGGATGCAATTGCTTGCTAGGTGAACCCATCGGCGTAGCAGTCATGCGCGATGTTGGCACACTTCACGACTTCAGGGACCCTAGTATGGCGGGGGACACCGTGTGGTACCGTGGGACAGGGTGGGTCGTGTGTGCCATGTCGGTTAAGGGTGAAACAAAGCGTTGTGCAGTTGGTGCTGCCGTCTGTACCGTACGGTATGCGACAAGGCGTTGGAACGTGTTGGTGTACAGGTGCTTACTCAGCCTCGTCAGGCCAGCAGTATCCAGTACGTTGCTGCGCGCATTATAGCAAGTGCAGGCCATCGCAAGCGGTTGCCAAAGGCGGCGCAGGGGAGGCTGTAAGGTGCTGTCAGTCCCCCTCAGGCCGCTCAGGGTCACTTCCCTGCTCCTGTAACCTCAGTTCCATTGCCCCATCCACGTGATCCACCAACCGGTATGCAGTACATGTGGTACCTTCTGGCGTCCGTTCATGTCTGACGGGCGGTTGATGCCCCAGGGCCCAGGCTGCCTGCCCTGTGTAAAAGACGCGGTGCTGGTACAAAGTGCTTGTGTAGGATGCAGTGATGGGAAATACAAACGTATGTTACAGTGCAGAGTTCAGAGGGCTGGACAGAGTGTTTGCCTCACTGGATCATTGCCCTCCTGGGCCATTGCGACCCAGCGGACAGCACCCAGCAGCGAAGTCCGTCGCATTTTTTAGGGGCAGGGGCAGCGGGGGCACACGGACCTCCACAAAACATGTCATGGCCTTAAATCCATACAGACGCTACATCACGAAACTACAAACCTTGTAAGGCATCATGCAGCCCGAGCTATCAGAGCATTATGCACACGTACTCGTGGCGTCAGTGGCGAAAAACGTGCCCGTCGCAGGGCAAGGTAGGAAAAATATGAGGTAAATGACGGGGGAAGTCCCTTCCCCTGGCGCCAATGGAATTGGGGGAATGCGATCCTTACTGGTCCACCACCCATTCCATGGTTGTGAATCTGAAAGACAGTGCGGATGCGCAAGCGCAAGACCACTTCATAACACACTCCACTCCCCCAGAGAGGAGCAGAGGGGCGAGCCAGCCGCCGTTAGGCATACCGCAGGTAGGTAAGGTAGACCGCAGACAGCACAAAACATATCACGTCCTTCAATCCATGCAGACGCTGCACCACCAAACTACAAACCTTGAAAGGCATTATGATCCGAGCTGTCAGAGCATTATGCACACGTACTCGTGGCCTCCATTGCAAAAATAATTGCCCGTCGAAGGGCAAGGTAAACGCAGACAGCACGGGACGTGATCGGACATGATCAGTCAAACGGTGTGTGAGCGTACGCTACCTGCTACCGTCCAGCATGTGTTGCAGTCGGCGCACAGCACTCAGTGTACGTGTATGTATATACACGACGGTAACCACCATTGCAAACGCCACCCAACTGCGCCATGCACATTACGGGCTGCGCAGCAAAGAGAATCAGCAAAAAGTTCCTGCACCCATACTCCATATGCCAAAATTGCGCCTGCCAGCGGTGCGTAACGAGCATGTGCCTGTACAGTTCGTACGATAAAAAGTGCGAAGCTTTATTCGAGCAACATAACATGCAATACCGTAGACGCCAGTACCCTATGTACATGAATCTCGCGGTTTTTATTTGCGCTGGCAGAGCAAAGCTACTTCATGTTCGGGGCCGCAGCAGGGCGGCCGACCGTGGCTTACCACCGTACGTATTACAAGCCGGCCGTGCTGCCTGCCACCTGCCCCAAAGGGAGGTCCGTTACGGCGTTCCTGTTCGGCCTGCGTGCCTTCAACCTGCCGTACGACCGCACCACCTGCCGTGCGTGCGCCGTCACATCCATCTCCGCCGGCACGTGGCTGAGCAGCCCCGCCAGGCGGCACGCCTCCCGCTCCACCTTGGCCTTGTACGGCCGCAGAAGAAACAAGGCGTAGCCAAAGAATATGGCGACGGTGACCACCAGGAATACGGTGTTGATAAGCTTGATGGTGTTGTACCTGTGAAGAGGGGCCGTTGCAACCACACTAGTCGGCGTGCGTGTGCAGGGGGGCCGCTTGCAGGCAGGCTGCACGAGGACCGTGAAGTGTAAGTAGGCCTTAAACTGTGCCGCACGTGAGGCACAACGTTGCGCAGTGCATGGCAGCGCTGTGCCTATCCGTCGCATGTTGGTCTGTGCTGCGTGATGCAGCCAGCACGATGTGTTGCGGCCGGCGCCAGCGAGCATCTGGCAGAACCTACTGCTCGTGAACGCCAGGCTCATGGCGGTACCGATACCACGCAAGTTCTGCGGATTGTTTGGAAGCGCTGACGGGACCGCACCTGCTTATTGAAAAATCGACGAAGAGCTCTGTGCTGCTCTGCAGGCCTTCGTACAGGTCCTTGGTGCCCACGGCGTACATGGTGGTGTAGCGGGTGCCGTTGTAGGTGGCGTCCTCGTCCGCGTCGGCCACCAGCAGCGCCATCTCGCTCAGGATGCGGCGCAGCATCACGTCCAGGCCGTGGTGCGTCACCTGCAAGCGCACCAGGGTTGACTATGTCAGTTGGTGGCCAAACCAACACACTGTGTGGGACAGCAAGCACATCCAGACACCAAGAACGCCAAGCCGCCTGCTTGTGCCTTGTCCTCCGTCCCCGCCAGCACGGTGACCGGGTGTTGCTTTGCATTCCAGAGCCCGCCAGCAGCCGTAGCTGCTCATATGCCCCCGGATCGCTACCACCCTCACGGAGCAACCCGCGCACGCCGCACCTCGTAGTAGGGGCTGTCGGGCTTGTAGCACAGGCTCTGGTCCCACCGGAAGCAGCGGTGCTCGCGGAAGAAGTTGGCTGAAAAGGACACCGACTCGAAGGTGGAGGCGGGTACCTCGTGCTGGAACACGGTGCCCACCTGTGGGGGCCACATGGCCAGAGGCAGGCAGCGGATGTAGGTAGCCTGGGACCAGTCCGGGGGGCTAATCATGATGTACAGTGGTGTCCAACGACGTGTCACCTTCATTTCCGCACACCTATGCACGGGACCTGGAGCGCATGTGCAGGGCGCACCAAACAGAACATTGACTCGGGCGCACCTGCGTCGCCGCCAGGCCCCCGTACATGAGTGTCTCGTACTCGTTCTCCAAGCTCTTGACCTCCAGCGACAGCGCCTCGCGCCACTGCTGCCGCAACGCGGGGTCGCGCGCCGCCACCAGCAGGAAGGCAATCATCCTGCAGGAGGGTGGCACAACACCACCGGTCAGCCACAGACAGCAGCCCAGTCGGGAATTGGAACGACAAGGCCGGGCCGCCCTTACCTCATGGCCGCATGCGGGGAAGGTTCGCTGCGAAGCGGGTGTAAACGCCTGCTGAGGGACACGCCAGGTCACGCCCGCGGCCCCGTCCCGTTCCGCATCTCTACGCACCTGACCCGCGTGTATCTGTACACCACGTGCGACGCCATGTTGAGCGAGGCCAGCGGCCCCTGCATGCCCTCCAGCCGCACGTAGCTCACAACGCCGATCACCACCAGCGCCAGCAGCCACACGGACAGCGGGAGCTGCGGAGCGGGGATGCAAGGGAACGAAAGTTGGGGTTAGGATGCGGGTAGGGTCATAGGAACTTGGGTGGACCGCTCTCTTTGGGCGGCAGCACAGCGCGAGGGCAAGCCACCAAGGCAGCACAAGAACTCAGGAGTTTCCCATAAAAGTTGCCAGCTGGAATGTGCGGGCAAGGCATGTCACAGCCCTGGCTGCGGCTGAAGCCCTCATGTGGACCCACCAGGAACAGCACTCTCGTCTTGCGGGAGGGCAGCAGCAGCTTCCCGTTGATCTGCATGCCCCCGCCGCTGCCGTGCCGCACGCCGGCGGCAACGCCCCGCTTGGCGCCCACGAGCACACCGTTGCCCTCAGCCTCACCCTCGCCCTCGCTGTCACCCTCCCCATCCCACAACAGCTGCTGCGGCAGTGCCGCTGACACCCCTGCCGATCGTTCCTGGCCGTGCACTCCCCGTCCGTGGGCGTCCGCATCCTCCCGCGCCACGGAGCCATCAGACTCGCGCTTTGTCGACACGCCCATCTGCTGCTGCTGCCCCACCACCAGCTCCTTATCCCCCACGCCGCAGGCAGTGCCCGCCACCTGATCAGCTCCAGTGGAACCGTTCGTTGAGCCCCGCCGTGTGTCACCGCCGCCAGCAGCTGCCGCGGCGCCAGTTGCCTTGCTGCGGCCCCTGCAGTGGCGCACGGAGCACGTGCATACGAGCTTGAGAGCGTGCGGGCGATGGCAAGTATGCCGTGGGGTGCTAGACCTCGTGGCCCCTTCAAGGCAAGAGCGCCGGGGCTTGCAGCTGATATGGCTAGCTGCAAAGGGGACGTCCCGAAGCGCCCCACGCACCCGTCGCCACCATCCTCTTCATCACCGTCCTCCTCATCGTCGCTGTCCTGTGGGCACCAATGAGGCACAGGGCCAAACAGTCCTCATCACGCCACGTGTATGCATCAGCGCGTTGCCCTTGATCGCACCACGGTTGCCCACACGTGCCCACCCCTGTGGCAAGGCCGGCACTGCTCTCCTCTGCGCTGCGTACCCCGTCAGGCACTGACCACATCGACGCGCTGTCCAACGCACGTCGTGCCCTATAGTCATAGTCATGCTGCGCCCCCCCGCCCCCCCTGCCACCCGCCTCACCCGCCACCCGCCTCACCCGCC
>QAXN01001316.1:7459-19178 GCA_004335795.1 Chlamydomonas sp. 3222
CAACAACAACACCCAGGCGCGCCCCGGAGCCCCGGCCCTTCCCCCGGCCCCGGCCCTTCGCCCCACCTCCGCGACCCATGGCTGGCCGGCATGCACCCCACCTACTACACCACGTGGCTTAACGACAACGTTGTGGACTACGGCATCGCACTGCGCTTCTTCAACGCGCCCTCCAGCACCTCCCCCGTCGCCTCGACCCTGCCCTACTCCTCCCCCTCCGCCGCCGCCGCCTACCCCTCCTCCAACGACACGTCCGTGCCCATCATGACAATCCCCGCCTTCCACTCCTCGGGCCCGACTGCCAGAGACGTGGCAGCTGCGGCGGCGGAGCACTGCAGCCGCAGCCGAAGCGTGCTGCTGGCCGCAGCAGACAGCGCCAAGTGCATGGCCGTCCCCCCTCTACAGCAGGGCGGCGAAATGGCAGGGGCGGGGGGCGGGGGCCAGGACGGGAGAGGCAGCCTGCCGTGGGCGGGGCACCCCGCGGAGGGGGGCGAGCTGGGGCGCGGGCGCGGGCTGGGGCGGGGGGTGCAGGGCAGCGGGCCGGTCTGCATCGGGGCGGGGCTGGTCAGCTATGACGAGCAGGAACAGGGGCAGGAGCGGGGGCGGGAGCGGGAGCAGGGGACAGGCAGGGCGTCGATGGAAAGCACGGAGGCACCGGATATGGTGCGTGGGGTAGGGTGTGGGGAGGGGGGGGGGGGGAAGGCAAGGATTGCAGGGGGGTCAAGGGTGTAGTCATGCGCAGTCCGTGTGCAACTGAGGCCTTTGGGGCAGGACATACCCCTCGCCTTCGGGCGCGGTGCAAGATGCCAGGACAGTGGGGCAGCCCATTGCACCCAACTAGGTCATAGGAAGGGCCACGGGGCAAAGCCCTTTACACTAGACGGGCAGGCGGGCAGTATAGACAGGGTGCGCGCGGGGTTGGCAAGGGGAGAGCGTCCCGCAGGGCTGTTGCGATCAGCGAGGCGTTCTGGCGCTGTCACTCCTTGCGCAGAGTGCGCCGGCATGCCCTTACGCACGCACTTGTGCAGCACGGTGTCTACGTGGCATCCCTGTTTACCCGCCAACTCGCCTCCCGTGTGTGTGTGGTAACCTTCCCCGCGCAGATGCTGCCCATCCGCTGCGCCTCCGTGCCGAACGCAGCGCGTCGGCGCTACTCCTCCGTCGCCGACTACACCGCTCAACACGTGCAGCCTGGGGTGTGCCAAGCGGTGCACGAGCACCCCGATGCTGACTACGAACGCTATGAGCAAGAGCAGGCCTCGGGGCAGGGGGCATGGGAACACGGGCAGGCGGCCTCGCAGCCGCCCGCACTGCCGCAGGCGGCGGCGGGCGGCGGCGGGAGCAGCAGCCGGGCGGCGGGGGCGGTGGCAGTGGTGGCGGCGGCGCTGGCGGGGCTGGGAGCGGGGGCGGGGGCGGCTGGCGTGAGCTCGCCGCACCCGAGGGTGGAGATGGCATCGGCGGACTGGCATGGTGAGGGTGGAGATGGGCGCGGTGGCGCGGGGTGGGGTGACGGATAGCGGCTCAGGGCATGGAGGGGCACGAGACAGTGTAATCATGTTCGCGATTCAGTCCTCCCGAAAGTCGACGTCTGTGCCTTGGCCGTCTCCCTGATGGAAATGGCCTACGCTTGAGCATGTATGCGCTTGTTCGCATGTTGGCGCCTTCTTTCCATAAAACCTGCACCGCCACGGCCTCGGCTAGGGGCGTTGCGTGTCCTAAGCCTGCACGTCCACTGACCCGCCTGACGTCCGCGCCCCTCACTCCCGTGCCGCAGTCTTCGAGCGGCTGCAAGACACCTACAACGCCGACATGCCGGGCAACCTCAGCAGCGCCTACAACGCAGCGCTGGCCACCACCGCCTCCGCCTCCGCCCTGCCCCTGGCCTCCCCCTGGCTCTCCCCCGCCGTCCAGCTCGCCACCGCAACCCAGATCAGCCCGTTCCCCTCCGCGCCAACCAGCGCCGCCGCACCCGACGGCCCACCACCCACCGACCGGCCTCAGTACATGGAACTGGGCGCGCAGGGACCCAACCCCAAGGCCAAGGCCAAGCCGGTGCACCCCTGGACCGTGGTGCTGGGTCTGGGAGGCCGGGGATCCGGGTCGAGCATGGCGAAGGGGGACACCGCTTTTGGCATGACAGACTCGCACGGGTCGTTCGAGGTGCAGGCCAGCGCGCGGAGCGACACGTGTGCCGTGGCTTGGGACCGGCGCAGCAGCCAGCACGTGGAGCAGGAGGAGATGTTGATGCTGGAGGGGCGGGGCGGGGTGGCGGCGTCGTTCACGGCGGGGTCGAGGCGCAGCGCGGATCGTGTGCGGGGGAGCCTGGACTTGGGTGGGGGGGCCGCAGGGGCAGGGATGCAGGCGGGCAGGGATGGGGCCAAGGGGATGTTGGTTGGGGAGGACAGCGTTGAGGAGGTGGGCGTGCAGGCGGGGGGGTTTCAAGGGCCGGGCAAAGCGGTGGCCGTGGAGGCGGTGGTGGGCCAGGGGGGCGAGAGTGGAGGCTTCGACACACAGCTGTTTGGGGCGCTGCAGGACTTTGCGTGAGTGGGGTGGTGGGCCGGATGGGACGGGAGGAAAAGGACCGACTGCGCACGGCGGGGGGTCAGGGTCGATGTGTACGCCACGTTGGGTCCCTGGGCATTGTGTGTGCGCACAGTCGTTGCACACTTGGCCAACCCGGACCGTCATGCTGCGAGGCCATGCAACCGCGTAGAGCTTCTGCAGGCAGGCTTGCCCACACCTATGTTCCTGCTGTCTCCCAAAAACACTGTACCTACCGGCCGCCTTACCTTGAATGCCTCTGCACACATCCCAGTTCCCGCACCCCGTGCTGGCCTGACCCCTCTCTTACCCCTACCCCTCCCTGCCCCCGCCCCCGCAGCACCAAGCAGCGGCTGTGGGCCCGTCGTGCGCCCCTGGAGGGTGACGAGGACATCGACGCCGCCATGCAAGACACAGACCTGGAACGCTGCGTCTCCAACGTGAGCCTGCCCTCCTTCATGCTGCCCAGGGGAGGCTTGCTGGACAGCCAGCCGCTGCTCGAACCTCCTGCCCTTGCCGGTGACACGCCGGTGCCCATGGGCTCCGCTGGTGCAATCTCTGCGGTGTCCACGGAAGTGGGTTTAGTCTCAGGTGTGGCAGGTGGGAGCTCAGGGACACGGGCAGGAGGAGCTGTGGGCGTGCCCAAGACACACGTGACGCCAAGGACCTCGTTTGTGTACAGGGGAGCCAGCACCGGGCAGCGTCGGGGTGGGTCCGGGGACCGGGTGTCAAAGCATCAGAAGAAAGTGGAATCGGCGATGGCGCGGGGGGCGAGCCGGCTGTTCATGACGTCCACGGCAGGGGACATGCACGCAGATGCCATGGCGTCGAGGGAGTCCATGCCCAGTGCGGACACACTGGCGGATGAGGAGGGGGAGGGGTGCAGCAGAGACCTGCCCAAGGTTGGCGGCGGGCAGCAAGGTGGAGGCGAGGGGCTTGGGGGAACATGGAGCGAGCGGAAGAGCAGCTGTGGGGGAAGTGACCAGCTCGGGGACAGCCTGCTGGAGACGCACATGCAGCATCTGCTGCCTGCAGCAGCCGCAGCGTATGGGGTGCCTTCAGGCAGAACCTCACTGCCGGGCTCGAGGACAGACTCGCCGCCACATCCAGTGCTGCAGCTGAGCGGCTCACCACAGCTGTCACCGGCGCGCTCGATGACTGGGCGGCAGCGCATGCGCCGCTCGGGTGCGGGCGGGCAGTCGTTCTCACGGGACAGTCCCTCTGCGTCGTCCCACATGCTCCGCAGCCTGCTCAAACAGCACGTGTCCATTGCGGACTCGTGCGACCTGGACACCCCCAGTGCATCGCCGCCGGTGTGGCAGAAGCGTGGACCGGGGCGCTGGGAGATTGCGGGGTCGGAGTCCTCCTCATTCCTCTTTGGGGATGACAACGACCGCTACCAGGTCCTCAAGGAGCTCCGGGAGAGGGTCCGGGACCTCGAGACAGACCAGGAGGTCGAGCAGCAGTGGGAGGACGACCAGGATGTCCAGGAACACGTCACGGACAGTGAGGAGTCATCCAAGGGGGGTGGGGGCCTGGTGTGCAGGCTGCAGCCTGGGCCGTTCAGCGGCAAGCAGGCACCACCACCACAGCTGCTGAGTACGGAGGGGGAGAATGATATGGGCCTGCCCACGGAGGGCATGATTGAGGAGGCACGGCTGCGGGGCGGCTGGAGGGGGGAGGGAGAGGCGTGGCAGGAGGGTGTGGTGGCGGTAGAGGCGGTGGAGCTGGCAATCCTGTGAGCCAGCACTGCGCACGCTATTTTGATTGCGGGTACTGTTTTGCTGTGCTGGGACTGTGTGCATGCGCGATCACTGCAGCTTACACTTGTCATGTGGGTAGAGGACCTGCTGCTTGACATTTGGTTGGCACTGCTTTCATGGCGCTGAGGGTTTTTCGGTTGAACTGGGGACGACACACGTGTGACTCCATGGACATCGGCCGCACCGTTCTGTGTGTCATGTTCCAATAGTCCATTTGGTACTCCATAAACAATAAACTATTTATTGCCGTCGTGCGACAATTTGCAGAACCGTTGCAAGTGCAGTGCGTTGCTGGCCCACACTTAGTGGTGAACACTTTACGGCATAAGCGATACTGTTGGATAAAGGCTAATGCTGGTGATAGTTACTGGCAGCTGAGACGTTATGTTGGCATAGGCTTCGGCTGCCGGAACGGTAGTTGCAGCTTGCTCTCTTTTACTGCAAACCCCAAATGACGAGAAGGACTGGGTACCAGTCAAAGAATGCAAAGGCAACTCTGGTCCTTGGCGAGCCAAAGCTAGTGAGCGAGGGTCGACACCAAAACGGCGTGGACATGGACGTGGGTTGGGCCTTAGCCTGATGCCACCTTTATCCCATAATAATTCAGGGAACATCCACCTGGGGAACGGAGTATGACTCCGAGTTCTTCGGTCGACATGGCCTAGAGGTTAGTTACATGCCATTTGCAGCAACTCCTCTGGTCGAAGAGTTACCGCTGAGCACGCATTCCCATGCGAAACGTCTTCATAAATGCACTTTCGCGCCTGGTGCAACGCAGGAGCAGCCCTCCCCGCAGCCAACGACTGACTTCCGCAAGTCCCTTCAGACCCCCCGCTCCCTGAAGAAGGGGTTCGTACACGCAAACGATTACCAAACCCTGGTAAGCGATAGCACTTGCAGCGCGCATGCTCCCTTTGGCCACATTAGCACCTGCTTGGGTTGTACTAGGGTTTGCAAGCTTGCTTCGCCACATGCGGACATGCGGTGCAGCTTGCAGGTTAAAGGTTGCGTAGCCCGCCCAGGAGCCCACATGCCGCCGCACCAAAGCACCACCCACGCTTCGGCGTTGGCACATCATATACCTTGCGATTATAGGGGTTCACAGTCCCTCCCAGGTCACAGTCTCGTCACAGCCGGATAAAGGGGCACGTCCTGGCAACCAGGGACACATGGGCTCCGCCCCTACCACCCGCCCTTCCCACCCTAGACATTGCAACCCAGGGGAGCTGCTCCCCTGTTGCAACTAGCCGGGGCAGGCGTCCAGCTGCTGTCCCCCTCCAGTCTCCTCCTCGCTTATCAACGCGTCGCACTACTGCCGTACTACTGCATGTCGTACAGGACGAGCAGTACGGACAGGCGCTGGCGGCGTACCGCGAGCTGGAGCTGCAGGTCGGGGTGCTGGAGCAGCGGCTGGGCTCGCTGCAGGCCAACGAGCGGTCCTTCCTGGCCTCGGTGGAGGAGGTGCGGCATGCCCCTTCCCGTCTGCACACTAACACCGTACCATGATGCATGGGCCTTAGCCCCGTTGTTGTCTTAACAGTCCCGCCTTGCTGGCTCTGGCTTTCCGGGCCTCAGTGGAGGAGGCGCGACCTGGACCCTCCCGTCTGCACACTATCATCACATCGTGCATGCCGTCGCCCCATTGATCCTTGTCTCGCAACCTAGCCTAGCCTAGCGTCGCTGGCCCTGGCCTCCCGTGGCTTCAACGGAGGTGGTTGCGGCGTAGCCCTACCCCACCCGTGCCCGCATGCTGCATGGGCCGTTGCCCCGTTCAGCCTTGCCGTACAGCATGTGGCCCATGAGCCATGACGCACGGGCCAACTGGGATCCAGACCGTACAACGCATTGGTGAACGGAACACCCAAGGGCACCCTGTACGTTCGAGGCCCAACTCCACATATGCCAATGCATGTCGAATGGCGCTGTCCATCCAAACCCGTCGCTAATCGGTTGCCACTGTGCCCCATACGAGGTGGTGTACGAGTGCCGTACGCGGTGCGCCCGGCGTGTGCACATTGCCTGTCCCAGTCTGCAGGAGCATGTGGTCCAAACGCAGCGTATGTACATCCATGGTAGCTGTTGGTTGCATTTGCCATGTCCGCAGGAGCATGCCGGCGCCGAGGAGCTGCGTGCACGCGTGGCGGGAATGTCGGAGAGCCTGGGCCGCATGCTGGGCAGCGTGGAGCGGAACAGGGCACTCATGGCGCTCATGAACAGCGTGGCGGTGGGTGTGTAAATAATGATTATAGATTACCTTGAAGAGAATTGATACGAACTACTTGGGGGATCTGTTGGACAGCCTGGGCCACCTGCTGGGCAGCTTGGAGCGAAGAAGGGCGCTCATGGCGTTCATTTACAGCGTCGCGGTAGGTGCCGAGATGATTATAGTACTGAAATATTTTTCAGCTGTAAGATCATAACAGCGTGGCGGTGGGTGGGGAGGCGGAGGAGGGACACGTGAGTGGCTGAGTGGTGGTGTTGGTGTTGATGGTGTGTGGGGGTTGCGGCTTACCACTTGCCCCGGTCCGACACAATTAGCTGCAATCGAGGGACGGGCCGACGGTCAGGTGTGCAGGTAGACTACCGTATGTGCAGTACGCTTTGCCGTAAGTACCTACGCTGTGCACGTGGTCGTGTTCGCACTTGCAGGAGGCGCCAGTGGATCAGACTGTCACAACAGGAAGCAGGGTACGTACCTGAACTGCATCGCACAATGCCACGTTGTGCCGCCCGTTGTGCCGCCGGCCTTGGTGCAGGGGGCTGAACAGGCTCGGCGGCTGTCGGTTGCATGAGCGTTGCCGCATACATACGTGCGCCAGTGAACAGCTGCCCAGCCGTTGCAAGCCGTTACCGTCGTCGTGCCGCAGGCATTCGTGCAGGAGGCGTACCTGCTTGTACTATGTCACACAAATACTCTGATACTCATATGTTAGATATCGCATATTAGGTATTGCATTATGCCACATTCTGCCACAGGCGTTCGTGCAGGAGGCGGAGTCAGCTCGGCGGCTGTCGGCGCTTGAGGCGCGCATGGGCGACATGGCGGCGGCGGTGACGCAGCTGGGCAAGGCGGTGGCGCAGGCCACACTGCTGCAGCAGCAGCAGCCGTGGGGCGGGGCGGCGTCGCGCCTGGCGTCTGCGGACGGGCGGCAAGGGCGGGCGGGCAGCAGGTGGGGTGCCGTGCTGCGTACTGTACTGCGTGCGCTGTGGATGGGGTCAGACCGGGGATAGTCGGTGGATGGTCACTCGGGGGGGATGTCGACGTGCGGGGGTTTCTGCCGTGCGACAGTCGACCAGCCAATTGAAAATACAAGGGGAGTTGTGCAGCAGGATGCGGTGAAGGGAAGGACGACGCATGTATCAGAGCAAAGCTAGGGCAGCTGGGCCGCGAGGAGGGGGGCACAGCGCACAGGAAACACAAGGAGAGCTGTGTGTCGCACGCGGCGGGTCGTACTCAGGTGGTCTGAGTGTTGCGCTGGGGGTTGGGGTAGTATGTATGGTTTTACAGTTTTGGTCCCTTTCCGGAGCCCAGCCTAGGCTAGTAGATGACACTGACGCAGGTGCGGCCTGACACAGCCTAGATCGCAATCGAAATCAGGGCTTCCGTGTTCCGCAGCCTGCGGCCTGTTGTATTCGCTGAAAGTAAGGCTGGGGTCTCCTCCAGGGCAAAGTGTGCCGCGCAGCACGCACGTCTGGGTTAATCGAAGCCGACCCCACGTGTTGTGTGTCCGGCGCTGGGCGCCCAACGTGGTGTGCCCACCCCATCCCCACCCTCACACGGCTTCCTCGCGGTTTACGCGTGCCCCCACCCCACCCCCACCCCTCAGGCGGCACCAGGAGTCCATCGAGCGGCTGCCCAACCCGCCCAGCCCCACCACCAAGCAGACCTTCTGGAAGCCGTGAGGCATCATCATCAATGTCTCACCAATAACGACGTGGTGTGCCGCTGGTGGAGGGCAGCACGTCCAGGGGGAGCCGTGTCCGGCGTTTCTGGCACACCTGCCTCCAGGTCTGCACTATTATGTGCCTCATCAATAATGACGTGGCGTGCCGCTGATGGAGGGCAGCACGTCCAGGGGGGAGCCGACGAGCCGTGCCCGTTGCGCACATAATGAACTCCCTTCGCCTCAAGTTCTGCACTTGGAGGTTGGACGCCGGATGGAGCCGCAGACGGACGTGTTAAGCCTTCCTCCAAGACCAGGTTCCGCTCTACACTGGCCTGATTAATGACGACGTGGCGTGCTGCTGGTGGAGGGCGGCACGTCCAGGGGGCGCCGTGTCCGGCGTCCCAGGCGCACCTGATGAGCGTGGCCTCAAGGTCTGCATCAATGTGTGCCTCACCAATGACGTGGAGTGCCGCTGGTTGAGGGTGGCAATGCGGCATGTACAGGGGCAGCATTGTTCCAGGCTTGGGGAAACTGATGAGCGTTGCCTGCAGGTCTGCACTTGGAGGTCGTACCGTACTGTTGCACGTGCATGGCGCCGTACCGGGCTGCTCGCTGCTGCTTCCGTGCCTGCGCCACGGACCTGCCCAGAGAGGCAGTGCCTCGCCATTGAACCCTCTTGGCATATTGCTGGTACCTGTCTGCGCTTATTATTTGCAGCATACTGGGAATTGCTGGCGGTGGGTGCAGCGAAGGGTGGTGGTACGGATGTTGCACTTGAAGCGCTCCCATGGTGGGCCGTGGGGCGACTTCGCATGCGAAATAACGCCGAATGTGATTCATTATATGCCAGTATGTCCGATTGACTACCAGCATGTCGCATTTCCTCAAAGGCCCAGAAATCTCCTTCGCGACCTTGTCCCAACACGAGCATGCACACTGGGCAACAACAGCGATGAGTAGTAGCCTCTTTTGGAACGCATGGTAACGATCATTCTTACCTGCAGACCACGTCGCTGACTGAAGCCCCTCAACTGTCCGAACCTGAAAGCGATGAAGCAGCTGACGGACTGCAGCACGCTATTCAGCCCCTAGTGGCGGCTCGAGCCTACAATCACATTATGGAAACGTCATATGGTACCGTTCGGGCGGCATCCCGCGCAGGTAGCTGGGCCTTGCTCCACCATGCCCGCGAAAACGCGGCCTTCTAGCAGCGAAGGCTAGCTGAAGAGCAAACCGCCCCTGTGATACGTGCAGTCGTGGATGACGCGCCCGCGGAGTCGTCAGATGTTGCGACCAGTCGCAACCGCTTCCAGCTGCAGGCAGTTCTGGGTGGGTTCTGCCACCAGCCTGCTAGCCCTGCCCGACAACCGGCGCTTCAGGCCTAGGCCCGCACGCAGCACGCACCAGAGCCGTGCATACATAGCCAGTATTCCTCACAGCAGGCGTAGAGAAAGAGGGTCTGTTGCAGCAACCGATCAAGGGTGTCCGGGCAGGGAAGTGCTACCCCTGCGTGAGCATCGGCACGCTGGCAGCACGCAACGCCACCGTCGCACCCTCGGAAACAGACCCTGGCCTTATCACGTGCGTGCTCATTGCCTTCCGTACTGGCGTTGCCGTACAGGCAAGGGCGCGTACGGCACGGTGTACCGTGCGCTGGACCGCGTCACAGGGGAGGTGGTGGCCGTCAAGGCCATTCCTGTGACCGACCAGGTGGGTCGGCTGGGTGTGTGGCTAAGGGGGTGGAGTAGTGGGTTAGTAGCTTCTGCCTGTGGCGGACGTGGTGGTTCCACGGGGGGTAACAGCAGAGCGGCAGGGGAAGGAGCGCAGGGCGTGTGCCGACGGCGCGTGAGGTACCGGGTGGTGGGCCAGCTCTGTGCAAAGCAAATCTGCGGAAGGGAACATTGTGTTTGATGTTGGGTTGGGCCCGCGGGTTGCGCATGTGACGAGCCGGGTGGGAGGTGCAGGGAGTGTACAAACGGGGGCGGCAGGCCGGAAGCGGTGGGTCCCTGGTATGCGTATGGCGGGCCAGGTCTGCGTGCATAGCGTGCATACAGGCGCGGAGCTGACTGGGAAGCGGCAACGTGTCGTGGGTGGGTCTTGAGCAATCTGTCGCTGTGCTCCATCCCTACCCCCAGGACCGCGAGGAGTGCCGCGCCATGTATCGCTTGCCTCCCTCCGCCCCTAGACCCCTGCACCCCGCCTTGTGCGCCGTTGCTATCATGCCGCCGTTGCTATTATCCCGCCGTGGCTATTATCCTGCCGTTGCTAGTATCCCGCCGTCCCCAGCTCCCTCGCCCCCTGCGTTTACGGTTCCGCTGCTTTGCTGCCCTGCGGTCACTCCCGGCCACCCTCTGATTAGTTGAGTAACTCCTCGCCCCCACTCTGCGGTGACCCCCCTACCCCCCACCCCCTACCCCCAGGACCGCGAGGAGTTCCGTGCCATCCAGCGCGAGATCTCCTTCCTTGCGGACTGCAACCACCCCAACGTGGTGCGGTACCTGGTGAGTTGCGATGAGCGTTCAGCAGCGAGCGGTGCGGACAAGCCGTGTTGACTGGACACCCACGCACTGCACGGCCGTCAACCCACAGCAGCCACTGCCACCGCCCCATCGTGGTGTGGTACCTGGTGAACAGCGTTGTTGTGCGAACAGCCAGGGATGCTGGCCGGCCGTGTAGATCGGACACCCGCGTACAGCAGAGCCTTTGACGCGCGGATGCCGCGGCAAGCACTGCAGCCACCGCGGTGCAGTACATGATCACGGCCATGTGCAACCCGCGCTGCTTTACCCATGCGTGGACGTGGGCAACCTTCCTTGTTGCTAGTGCATACGTGCGGCAACTGGTGAGCTGCCGCGGGGGAAGGATAGCGCCGACATGCCCTGCTGCGCCTGGGATAGGGCAAGGTCACAGGCCTGGGGAGGGGGAGGCAGCGGCAGTTCGTTGGTGTCGGATCTTCCACGTGTGTATTCATGTGTGCCTCTCACGGTGCGGTAATGGGGACGTGTAGCACGTTGGTGAGCAGCATTGAGCAGCAAGAGATGCTGGCGTGCCATACGGATCGGATACACACGTCCAAGACCCATACGACTTTTGGGTTGGTTTTTAGCTAGGCTACATACACGTGCAGCAGTTGAAGCGAATCCTTCGGTGTCGTCTTACCTCCCTGCACTGTACGGCACCGAACCCGCAGGGCTCGTACCGCACGCCTTACGGGCTGCGGATCGTGATGGAGTACTGCGGCGGCGGCAGCAGCGTGTCGGACCTCACACGTTAAGAGTTAAACAATACAATACTGCGTGGCCCCCTGTTCAAGGAACCTCCCTCCCCCGCTTTCCAGGGCTCGTACCGCACGCCCAACGAGCTGTGGATCGTGATGGAGTACTGCGGCGGCGGCAGCGTGTCGGACCTCATAGCGGCCAGCGGGGAGCCGCTGCCGGAGGAGCTCATTGCGCACATATGCGGCGAGGCGCTCAAGGTGGGTGCGTGTGGGTGTGTGGGTGTGGGGGTGTGGGGGGGGAACAAAGTACT
>QAXN01001319.1:0-19160 GCA_004335795.1 Chlamydomonas sp. 3222
CATACCCCATCCCCACCCTCGTTTCCGCTCCACGGTGACCCCCCCGCCCCCTCACCCCCCGCCCCCGCCCCCCCGCCCCCGCCTCTGCCCCCAGGCCTCCTTGGCTGCCACACTATGCATCATGGCGGGCACCCTGTTCCAGGCCACGTGCGGTGTGGCCATGTACGGCGTACGGCACTACCTGGGCTACCTGTTTACTAATGACCAGGAGGTGGTGCAGCGGGTGGCGGCCATCGCAATCTTCGGGGTGGCATTCCAGGTGGGTACTGTCGTGTATACGCCAAAAGTTCATACGCACGAGTGTATAAGTGGCAGGGATGTGGTGGAGGGAGCAGCAGGTGTGCTTGCCACGTGCACAACGTGCAAAGATGTCGATAGCCCGGCATTGGTGGCTCCAAAGGTCGACAAGCGAGAATCTTAGGCCTGCCAAAGGGTAGGTGGCATGTTGTTCCGTGGTTGCCTACGCCTTTTTCTTGCTTGGACCATCTTTACCCTCGGGCTTTCTTGCGGCGCGCCTGGCACCAGCATCCAGGACAGCGCGCGCAGTTGGCCACGCCACGGTGCATTTGCACCATCACGCGCATTCTAGCTAGAACACTGGCCTTCTGTGCAACTCCTCTCCCTGCTAACCCACCTGCAGTTTTGCGACGGCGCGTTCGGCACCAGCCAGGGCGTGTTACGCGGCATGGGGCGGCAGGGGCAGCTCATGGTGTACAACCTGGTCGGCTTCTGGGGCATGGGCGTGGCGCTGGGCTGGTGGCTCACCTTCAAGGTGGGAACACGCGTAATCGCGAGGAAGCCATGTGGGGAGACAAGGCACACACGTGCACACATACCAGAGTCCTACATGGGGGCAGCTGTGGTGCGTTGGTGTGATGATTTTCGTGTCAGGGGGTTGGTGGATCACTTTTAAGGTGGGGGTAAATGCACACGGCCCACCTGCACACACACACCAGGAATTCAGGAACATGTGTGTTGGCAGCTGCACCTGTACGAACCTTGTTACTCATGTCCGCTCTGTACGCGGTGTTCCCGGGCGTGACACCGACACACTACCCGAGCCGTGCTCATCGTTCGTTACCTCGCCCCTGCTAACTGCAAGCTGGTGCGGCATGCGCGACAGCTCCCTTGCCACACCTTGCAGCAACGGCTCATACCAGTGTGTGATCGTGCACCATGCACCCGGCACCCTCTCGGCGACCTCCCACACCCTCCACCCCTCCACCTCGTCGGTGTGCAGATCTCTTCTGTTTTAACAACCGCCTGCCACCTCCCATCCAAACCGATTTGCGTTCATACATTCTACCCACTCTTTCGGGCCCCCCTACCCCTGCGCCCCCAGGCCAACCTGCGCCTCAAGGGTCTGTGGATAGGCATCGACACGGGCGACTTCGCCGCCGCCGCGCTGTGTGTATTAACGTGGCTGCTGGTCAACTGGAGGAAGGAGGTGGCCAAGGCGCAGGAGCGGATGGCGCTGGGTAGGTTATGGAGGTGTGAGGGGGGAGGCAGCGTGAAGGGGGTGAGGGGTGAGGTCACTCAGCTGCAGGTATGCGTCGTTCCTCTCACGTCGCTGGCACGTGTCGAGAGCCGCACACCCCTGCACGCTAACAGACAACCAGCTGTGCTGATACACACGCCCCTGGCTGCACGCCCGCGCACGACTACGAGCACAATCTGGGCCATCTGGCGCGCATGGAAGGTTATGCCACACGCACCTGCATGCTACTACACACCCAACTATGCTAATTCACACTCCGCACGCTAAGCTAATACACCTGCACCCGCAGCCCACGACCACGAGCACGACCTGGGCCACCTGGCACACGTGGAGGGCTGAGCCACACGCACCTGCATGCGAATACACACCTAGCCATGCTAATACACACTCCGCACGCTAAGCTAATACACCTGCACCCACAGCCCACGACCACGAGCACGACCTGGGCCACCTGGCACACGTGGAGGGCGAGGCGGACGATTGGCACGACTTCCTGGTGCCCGTACAGCCTGGCGACACGATGGCGGGCAGTACGACATACGGCGATGGCGGGCGTACGGCAGGCGACGCGTTCAGCGAGGCGCTGTTGGCGGGCAGTACGGGACCAGGGGGCACCAAAGCACACCCGTACGGCAGCCCTAGGTTTGCGAGCCCCAGGTTCAGGGGGGCGTAAGTGGCGGAAGCAAGAGAGTGTACTCTGGGGGTGCGGAAGGGGCGGTTGCTGTGGGAAGGAGTGTTGCTGTTTTTTGTACTTATAAATGCGTGTCTCTATTTGCGTTGCGCTCGGGCGTGTGGGGAGATGGAGGATGAAGGCGTCATGGTGCGACACGTGGCCATCTGGCACGCGTGTCGGTGCTCGTGCTGTCAGGTCGCCAGCAGTCGGTGGTCCGGCCCTGCTGCCAGATGCGCCTCCTGTGGCATGAAGATTATGTAGTTACATGCACATCTACGTCTACGTATGGTTGTAAACTGTGTGGTAGAGGTCAGCAGGGGACTTTGCCCCGGTGCCTGCCTTGTTGCATCCCGCGCGCTTTTGTGCCGCATGGGAACCGCATCAGCACCACTACCACCACTACCATGCTCTGCTGCTGGCTGCTGCTGCTACCGGAACGCATACATCCACAGACACGGGACTTTGCTTTGCACATGCCTTGACTGACATGCCGATGGCACTACGTACACGTGGAGTAAGTAGCTGCGCCTGTCCCTGTCCCTGTCCCTGTCCCTGGCTGTGTGGTAGGATGCGATGCAGGGATTTTTTAAGGCATGCGTGTGCCGTATGCATGGTGTCACAGTGCGTGTGCCTGGCTGCTGCACGGCCCCTGCTCAAAGTGGTCAGGATATGCCTCCCGTTATGCTCGTGGGCTACGGGAGCTGGCTGCTGCTCAATCAGGTTTGATGAGTCCTCTAAGAGGCTGATAACCCTGCTGGTTACATCCGGTGCGGATGAGGACGGTCATCCTCCCACTGACGGTGGGCCGTGGTGCTCGTTCTCTTGTTGTTTTGTGTGCAGCACCACGTGTGCAGCAGCGCCCTGATGGCGCTGTCGATGCCGGTACAGGGTCCTTTGTCCTGGTACTGAGCTACCCTGTGTCATCAAATCTTACTGTGTCGCCTCGTGTGAAGATTGTGCGGCTTGCTAATCCGCTGCGCGGGTAGCATTCCTTTTAGTTTGTGAGGAGGTCACAGGGCCCTCAGCATTTGTTCCTGTCGAGCACGTGTGAACGCAGAAGTCACGCCTCTATCTCAGCTACCGACCACGCTGCACGCACGGACCAGGATTCAGACCTGGTCAGTCCCTTTTATGCACCATGCTCCGAGCCGCTACAACCGTCGGACACGCCCTACACCCTTCGCCGTCACGTGTAACATTATGTCCGCTACCGTACAAAAGCAGCCTACTTCCCTCGATCAGCTACGGTACACACTGCACAACACACAGCCACCTCAATCAGAGGACTCCCCTGGCCACCACGTGCCCTCTTCCCCTCTCGGCTGCTCCCCCTCCTGCACCTGCACCTGCACACGCGCACGCGCCGGCTCTCTACAACTCTCGAGTGTCATCAACATTATACATGTGCTAGCAACAGCTCCCCCAACAGCTCGCTCACCACCTGCATGGCTTACGTCGCTCGCCGCTCCCTTCCTTAGGATGCCCTCCTTGCTCATGACCAACACCCCCTATCCTAGCTTAGCCTAGGCCTACAGTGGGCTACCAATGTCCCCCTCGCCACACATGCGCCGAACTGCATTCGTACACATGCAGCTAACGGTAGACAAGGCTACGTCGGTTACGTCAACTACCGTACACCGGTTATGGCACGCACAGACTAACCTTGCCGACTCTTGACGTTCCTGCGCCTACCCAGCTAGGATGATCCGGCAGGCTCCGGCTGCGACTCCGCAACAGCAACCGCCCCCGCAAACAGCTGCAGCTCTACAGCACCTCACGCGTGCGCTAGCACACACCTGCCTTTTGCACGCAATCGAGGGAGGACTACAGTAAACACTATGGTAAACACTACAGTAAGCACCCTAATCGCACGCACGCTTTGCATGCATTGAAATTCGCGCTCTATTCAGCTTCAACTTGTAGTCACCGTGAACGCCACGTCGCAGTCTATGAGTGTCCAGCCTAGCCCCAAGGTTCAGGAGGTAGCATCAGATCTGACTAAGGGCCCCTGTCACAGCCAGCACGCATGGCTAGGCGGCAACCTACAGCTACTGCATTCCATCAGAACAAAGACGTCTTCTTCATGATACGGATGAATTCCTGCGGCAAGGAAAGCGAGGGGAGCAACGTGTCAAGGGCATTAGCGGCACAAGGCACTAGGCGGGGTGACCGCAGGCCCCAGACCCACCGCCTCTTCGGCTCCGCGCTTTCCTCCATCCCGCATATTAGGACACACGACAACCGAAGGCTATCCCCAATACAACGCGCCACCCCCCTCTCCCCACACAGACAATGCCTGTTCCTGGCTTCCAATTTGCCGCTCCGAGGTTGCATCTCCCCCGCCGCCCCGCCCCCGCCCCTGGCCCCCAATCCCTCTTCCACCCTAAACCCACGTCAGAGGGTTAGGCCACACGTAAGGACAGGCCACCCCACTCCCATCCCCACTCCCACTCCCTTGTCCCGATCCCATCCCACCCCCATTCCTGGAATAACGCCCCGCACACCCTCCCGCCGTGAGCTTACCCACCCCTAGCCACCAACCCCATGCTCGGCCGCGCCCCCGCAACCCCACCACCACCGCTCCCGCCCGCGGTTAACCCACCCCCCATCCGGACCCACCTCCTCGTTGACCTCCCCGTCCCCGTCACGGTCCGCCTCGTCGATCATCTCCTGCAGCTCCTCGTCTGTTAATACACATGCACACACATGCAACATGGGGAAAAGGGATTACGGTTGGTATCGCAATGAGGGTGAAGCGACATCAGGAAAGGGGATTCCCCACCAGCACCTCGTGCCCTTGCTATGGGAGGTTTTGCCACTCGATCTACCGGAGAGTGGCAAGCGGTAAAGGGCAACCCAGCACCGCTGTGCTCTCCTACACCGCTCCTCGCACCCGACAGAAGCAATGGAACTTGTGAGGTCCCTGAATTCACCCGTATCACTGCTACTGAGCGTCCCACCCGTGCGTATTAACCCACACTTCTGTACCCCACCCGCGAGGTTCTCCCTCAGCTCCTTGGCCACCCTGCCTGCACCCCTAGTCCTACTACTGTGCATGTCATCCTTATAACACGCACCGTGTCGGCCCCTTTCGTGCACCCAATCCTGTGCGTTAACCCACCGCGTCCCCTCCCCTACCCGTGTGCGATAACCCACACTCAGGCATCTCTCTTCTCCCCTTCCCATGCCCTGAGGACGTCAGGTTCTCCCCCTGCTCTTCGGCCACCCTACCTGCGTGTGACTCACCCGCCAATCCCCTTTGTCGCGTACCCAACGTGTGTGCGTGAACCCACACCCACCCGTGAGGTTCTCCCCCAGCTCCTTGGCCACGCGCTTGAGGTCCCTGAAGGTGATGGTGCCGCTGCTCGTGCATCCCACCCGTGTGTGTTAACCCACACCCACCCGTTAGGTTCTCCCCCAGCTCCTTGGCCACCCGCTTGGGGTCCCTGAAGGTAATGGTGCCGCTGCTCGTGCATCCCACCCGTGTGTGTTGACCCACACCCACCAGTTAGGTTCTCCCCCAGCTCCTTGGCCACGCGCTTGAGGTCCCTGAAGGTGATGGTGCCGCTGCTGTCGTCGTCGAAGAGGCGGAAGGCCTTGAGGATCTCCTCCCGGCTATCGCGCTCGCCCATCTTGGCCTGTGCGGGAAGAACCGCGCACCGTAAAGCACACGGATTCAGTGTGCTGCGTGCTGCGGTAGCATTACACAGCAGGAGCACCAGTGGTGCATGTGCGCTGTTCCGTTGAGTGTGCGCGCTGGGTGCCAGTGGGTGGTGGTGCGGGCGGACTGCGGGTGTGGTGACGGTGGTAAGGCGACACAGCACCAGGGCGCAGCCCTGCACAAGCCATCCTCCAGGCCCTTTATCCTGGCATGCAGGAGCAAGTACGGTCCACCCCTCGGCATCTGCCGGCCTCCTGTCCCCCTGAACCGTCATGGCAGGTTGATTCCGTGCGGTAGCCGTCCCGTCCCTTCCCGTCCTGTCCACTCCTCGCACGCAGCCAAAAACTCGCTGCCCATAACACCCATAATTGGCGCGTGTGTAGCAGCCCTTTCGTCCCTTCCTGGTCGCTCGCAGCACGCATGTTAATACACACCGCGTTGCTACCCCGATACCCTGGACCACGACCACGTGGCCAGGCGTCCCGGCGGCCTCACCGTCATGAGCTGGAGGAACCTGCAGCCGCACACATGTCAATACACACCCCCTTGCTAAGATGCACACCCTTGCTAGTTGCTCCCCGTGCACCCGGACCGCTAGCCACGTGGCCCTGCACCCCAACACACACCCCACCCCCGTCCTCACCGTCATGAGCTGGAGGAACCTGCAGCCGCACACGAACGCATACGGAGAAGACGGCGACGCGGTTGGGAAGCATAAGACACAGCGGGAGGCAACACAGGCACAATGTTCAGAGGGCAAACCAGGTGGGGAGTGGGGCGTGTCCCGTGTGGCATGCGCGGCATCCACAGCTTGGCTTGCTGTACGCCGACACGCACATGCCACACATCAGGGCATAACCTCTACACTACAGCAGAACACGCAAGGGGCACTGCAGTAAAGTCTAACACCCCAAGTGTCCCATGCCGCCAAGTGTCAGGAAACAGTGGCACTCCTGTGTAGTCAATGGGTGGTCACCCTCCATAGGCCCAGCAGCACTCACTCCTCAAAGTCGATGGTTCCAGAGCCGTCCTTGTCAATGTCAGCAATCATCTTCTTGATCTGGGTTTGATGCAGAGAAGCATTGGAACGCGGTCTTATCACGGGCCCAACCACAAGCGTCACAGGCGCGAATGATGAGGCCAGGTGGAGGCCCCAGCATGTGGCATGTGCTCAGCCATGAGGCACGCGCAGCACCAACTGCCGCCCTTGCTGTGCTCATACACGCTCTCACAGTGCTACAAACCAGTGCTTCTTACGCGAAGCATCTCCTCACATTAGCATTGACACACTGTGGGCTGCAACTATACCACCGTGGCTGTGGTCTGTGGGTGTGGGGGCAGCGCAACAGACGGCTGACGCTTCGACTCCTCCGCACCCCAACAGCCCATTTCGCAAATTCCCAGCCGTACCTCCTCCTTCTTAGGCTCGAATCCCAGCGCCCTCATGGCAACTTTGAGCTCCTGCCGACAGTGCGAATTAGGGGCCGTTGCTGGGATGCGTCCACCCTCATCGCGCTGTCGCGAACATCAGCGCCGCTGCTGCCGCTGCCGCACCTTGGCATCGATGGTGCCGCTGCCATCTGTGTCAAACAGGTCGAACGCTTCCCGGATTTCGGCCTTCTGCTCCTCGGTGAGGCCCTGCCTGCCTCCCTTGGCACGGTCCCGACGCGCAGCTGCTATAGACTTCTTGTACATGGGTGCACTTCTTGTTACAGCAATGCTACGAAGATTTACGTCGGGTAAAAGAGTCGTAACCAAGCAAGCGCCCTGGTGCAGAACTGTTCAGGAGCCTCGCCTCAGGAGGACGAAGCTCGAGCACCGAAAGCGCTTGGTTGCAGGAAGGAGTGCCTATTATATTGTCACAGGCCTCTTGTGCTCAATTACCCAGGAGGATACTGGAGAGGCGCACAAAGAAGGAGGTAGCTTTAGCTGAAGGTACGGTCAGGTTTGTCAATCAGCGCACTTCCTCATCCTAGCATACACCTGCTCTTGACAACATCCGTCTTCCAAGCAAATCGGAACCTGCCTCACAGAAATTGGATCCAGCTCCAGAACCAAGGGTATGTTGCAGCTAACTCTGACCCCCATCACATACATTTTCCCATTTGATAACTACCATGCATACATCGACGCGCAGCCAGGCGTGCAACCAAGCACGCTCGGCCTACCCACCGTTGCGTTCGGCGAACCGCTGCGTTACACAGCACTGCTCAGTACCTGGCCAAAAGCACCCCGTACATCGATCATTACAACATCACAATGAGCGGCTCATGTGGTCGCCCCTCCTAAGTCGGCACCTGGCGACCCCAGACCTTGAGCACTCAATGCGCACCATGGCCACGCAACACGGCCACGGGGAGGGGGCCCACGCCCACGTTTCGAGCGACACTCATCAAGAAACAGGAACGCAACTGGTCAAGGGCCTTTCCCAGATAGCTGGGCAGTACAAGGCAAGTGCGGCGTGGGGAGCCTGTGCCTTTTCACGGTGCCTTCTCCCCGGGCACAAGGACACACCCACTCGACTAGGCCAACTGCGACGCTTCGCAGCGTCCACGGCTCTAACCTAAGCTCGGCAGCTCGCACTATTGCTCCTTGGTCGTGTTGTACGCCAGCAGTGCCATCCGGCATCCTTGCTCTTTCGACCCCCACAACGCCATCACCACCACCCTCAACCGCTTCAACATCCACAGGGCACAAGCACCCCTCCCTCACCCCCGCGCCACACACCGCTTGACCCAACATCTGCCTTTCTCCACCTACATTCTCACGCTGCCAACCTTCACTCTGCCATCATCAACGCCCCTGAGCCCTGGCACGCTGCCTGGCCATTGCTGCCGTACTCTGTTAACCCACAGGCCCTGCTGCTGGACCAGTTCGGTGTGCTGCACGACGGCCGGCGGCCCTACCCCGGAGCCATCGAGGCGGTGGCGGCTGCGGCGGCCTCGGGTCTCAAGCTGCTCATCATATCCAACAGCAGCAGGAGGTGCGGCCGACGTGATAAGCAATATCTAACACCGGTTTAGCTGAAGCTGCTCATCATATCCAACAGCAGCGACAGGTGTGGTGGCTATGTGATGGTCAGGAGGTCAGGAGGTAGCTCTCGTTTGCATGGGTGGGGCAGCTACTCTGGCTGTCTGCCAGGGTATAAAAAGGGGCTACAAAGGGGATGGGACGAAAGGGTGTGGAAAGAGGGGAGGGGGGTACAACGGGCCGTACAAGCCATACCGCACAGGGCTGGTGGCTTGGTGCACCAGGCCTGGGGAGCTTTCTGTTGCCTTCCCACCCGCAAAGTCACCCTGCAGCAGCAACAGTAGCAGCCGAATGGACAAGCCTGGGAGTTCTCGCTGCTGCTGCTCCCTCCAGCCAGCTCATCCGCTGCTGCCGCCCAGCTCCAACCCAGCCCCCAGGCTGCAGGCAAGATAGGGAGCAGTACCTCTGGATCCACCTCTGGGGCATGAACCCGTCCGTCAGAATGTATTGCATAAATTTCGGGTGGTTAGTGGTTAAGTTGTCAGAGCGCACGGTTATCAAACGGGGTACCGTAGCACTTGGTGGCAACTCCAGCACTCCAGCAACCGCGCACCGCCTGAGGTGTGCTTGGCCCACATGCGCGCAAGCTCCAGTGACAACGGCACCACTGGACAAGTTAGCATCGTGCGGGAAGCATTGATTTTTCGTTGGTCATGCACTTGCTGCGGCCAGCTCGGAATGCAGCTGCGGCAAGCGCGTTGACCAGGAGTGTACAGAATGGGCTCACGGCCCCATCATCTGTGACGGCGTGAAGCTGATGCTGCTCTTGTATATGTTCCAGTCTAATACGAAAGCCGTGACGTTGTAGAGCGGAACTTGGTCTTGGCCCCTTTTGCGTACCCGCATGCATGGCAGCAGCGTTGTTGTTGGGGTAACGTAAAAGCTGCCTGGTGTTTAACCTGCTCCCCTTGTTCGCCCCGCAGGTCTACCGGCACGCTGGACAAGCTGGCTAAGATGGGCTTTGACAAGAGCTGCTTCGCCGGTGGGGTGGCGTGGAGGGGAGCGGGAGCTAGGCAAAGCACGGAGCGCTGTGTGTGGCTGTAAGGATGCCTTGAGACATGCTGTCTTAAGCTCTGCCCCGCATCCTACTACGCACGCCAGGTGTGGTGACGAGCGGCGAGCTTGCGCACCGCTACCTCACCTCGCGCCCCGACGCCTGGTGGGCTGGGCTGGGCACCCGCGTGTTGCACATCAACTGGAGCAGCAGGGGGGTGGCATCACTGGAGGGGTACGGCCTGGAGGTGCGTGGGGGCCTGGGTATGGGGTGCGGGTGCAGTAGTGGCGTAGAGTGTGGTTACGAGTATGGGTCCAGCTGGAGTGCTGGCGCGGGCGCGTGACTGCAGGTGCTGTGTGTGGGTGCTCGGGTCATCTTTGGTGGTGCGGGTGCGGGTGCAGGCTGCGTGCTCTTGGTGAGATGGGCCTGGAGGTACCTGGGTGGGTGCGTGGGCGCGTGGGTCGGGTTTCAGTGCAGTCAATGCCAACACAGGTAGGGGTGGGATACGATGTGCAGAGCCGGGGGGTGCCAGTAGCAGCTGCAGCCGCGATAGCGGTGCAGCCATGTGCCGTGCCCCAATGCCGCAATGGTGTGGCATGCGGACAAACGTCTGAGGCCGTGCACACCCGCACGGCGTGAGAATACGGTTGGCGTCCCGGTCCGCTATGCAGTAACTTCGTGCCGTACGTGCCCGGCCGTGCCGTACAGGTGGTGACCGACCCACGGGACGCTGACTTCATCCTGGCGCACGGCACGGAGGGCGTCACGCTGCCACCAACCGACAACGGCAACGGAAACGGAGACGGAAACGGCACTGCTGCAGGCAACGGTGTGGTGGTGCAGGAGCGCAGCGTGGAGCAGCTGCAGGAGCTGCTGGCGCAGGCGGCACGAGTGGAGCGAGGCGGCGGCGGAGGGGGGCGGCAGGGCCCACCGCCCATGGTGGTGGCCAACCCGGACCTTGTGGGTGTGCAGTGCTGAATGCGCTGTGGTGTTCACTGGATTGGGGGCACACGTGGACGCACTGCGAGTGGACGAGGCCTAGGATAGAGCTCACATGGGGTGTGAAAGGTATGCAAAACTTATCGCTCGGCCGGGCCCGGTGTCAAACTGACAGCAAATGACCCCGTGTGGCAAAGCGGTTGTCTGCGGTCCACCATGCTGTGCGCCGTGCCCCGTGCGGCCTCGTGTGGTACGTGTATACCGCCCATGGTGGTGGCCAACCCGTACCTGGTGGGTGGGCGGTATGTGCTGAATGCGCTGTGGGGCTCACTGAGTATGATTGCTATGAGTAGCTCGCGTTGAAGCTGCAACGAATCAGAAAAACCTACGGTCGTCATGCAACGTGATGTGCGCTTATATGCAATGGCTTGAACGCTGAGAGAAGGCAAACGACCATTTGGGTGGGTCGGACACGGCGTGTTTTGCGGAAGAGCAGCAGCAAACATTTGAACACGCTTTCGTACTCTGTCCTGATAATGTACAGCCTCATACGGTGCATGTGTACGGCAGGTGACGGTTGACGGCGACGACCTGATCACCATGCCGGGCACGCTGGCGGCGGCGTACGGCGCGGCGGGCGGTCACGTGGTGCTGATGGGCAAGCCGGCGCCGCTCATATACGAGGTACGGCACAACGGCAGGTGCACTCTGTACCACTGGTGCCCTCCAAGCCGTAAGCCCGGGCTACCCCATCCAATACGAACTCTGCGCCCTCGGAGCTCCGGTGTACTCCGTCGGCACTTGCGCATCGTTTCTGTTTTGCTGCTTGAAGTACTTCCCTACCTTTCATATGGCGCGGTTGCATGCGGGCTGTGCGTGCAGGCCTGCGGCGAGCTGCTGGGGCTGCCGGCGGCTGAGCTGCTGGCGGTTGGGGACTCCCTTGAGCACGACATCGCGGGGTGAGTGGCACGCAGCCCACGGGATCGTGCCCCACCAATATGGATTGAAGGCGTGCACTGAGCGCAGCCAAGCGGGCGTACGGCGTTGCCAGGCTGTGTACGTGTGTGACATCCGTCGTCCAGGGTTTCGCCCCGCGTGTCAGGCTGTAGTTGTGGTGTGGTGGTGTGGTGGTGTGGTGTGAGGGGGCCACCGCACCGAACAGCCACCGTATGCTGCTCAGCACTTGCGCACTCTCGAGTATCCAAACTTCTTGCCTTGCTTGACTACATCATGCTAACGTAATGTCATGCTGCCAGCCTGAACCCTCAACCTCCATCCCGCAGTCACTCCTCGGCCTCTCCCCCGGCCCCCGTACTTTGTTCCCCCCTTCGTGCCACGCCACGCCACCCCCTTTTTGGTGCCCTCCCTTCCCCAACCCCACAGGGCGGCCGCAGCCGGCATCAACTCGCTGTTTGTGGCTGGGGGTATCCACGCCCGGGAGCTCATCCCGGCTGCGGAGCAGCAGCAGCAGGTGCAGGGAGTGGACATGGAGGCACTCCGGAGGCTGTGCCGGGAGAACGGCCGTCCCGCGCCCACGTATGCGCTTGCGAGGCTCGTGTGGTAGATAGGAGCGTTGCGGGGTGGTATTTCGGGCTGGTGTTGTGTATTTGTGGCAGTGGGCGAATGTGGCTGGGGCGGATATGGCACGGCGCTGGCACGGCGCTGGTGCGTTGCGGCGTGGCTATGATGGCTGCTTTGAGCAATGTGGTGCATGGCACGTGCGGTTGAAGGTGACGAGGGCGGCAATCAGACGGCGGCCTTCCGGCGGCTTCCTACCCCTTGTCGTGGCGGGGTCCCTCGTGGGGCTCCCCTGCCTGGCAGGCAGCCGAGCACGGGGTGTAGCATCAAGGAGAACCGATTGAATGGCACACCTGTACGAATGCATATTTTTACTGCGCTTTCTCAATAGTACATTGCATTGGTGCAGCTGAGCCAAAGCGGCAAAGTCAATGCACGAGGTCGATGCACGAGCGACCATTTGTCTTTTCTGCTCTCTAAACAAGGCATAGCCCGAGGCAGTTGACAGTGCTGATACAAACTTTCGAGGCGTTTTTTGCCAAGGGCTCAGCCTTGTAACTTGACAAGCTGCGCGGGCTCCCTTCGGAGAAGTTCTCCGCATTGGAGCACGACAGAGGCTTCATGTCACTTGACTATCTGCCTAAGGACACAATTGAAGGTACGGGTAGGGTGACCCATTCTGAGACACTCCCTATTCTGGGACAACAATTCCAAACAAATCCACCGTTGCGTATTATAATCCCATATTTAGAATATAGGTAGACATGTTCAAGAAGGTTTCGGAGCCGCGAAGCTGGGCTGTCAAGTTTATGTTTCCTGTATGTGCGCCGACCCGAGCGGCGACCGCCTTCCAATCGCGACCCTTTGCGAGCCTAAAATAAGCTTCCTATGCCACTAGACGCCTTGCCGCTCAGCCTACATTCAAGTTAAACCATACAGGACCTGTTCCAGGTGCAGCGGTCGTATGAGCGGCCTTAATCTCTTAGCTCAGGTAGCCCTTGGCAACAGCGATGTGGCGCAGAGCCCAGTACAGGCTCGCGCCCGCGCTCAAACGAAAAGCCGTGGCAAGCAGGCCCTTATAGTTGCTAGGAAGGAGGCAGCAGACAAAATAGAGGAGGTCCTGAAGCGTATTAAGGCGGAGAATCTGTCGCTGCGGGATGCCGAGCACATGTCGGGCGTTTCGCGCAGCACCCTGCAACGCCTGATGAAAGGTACTCAGCGGGTAGGCGCGAAACAGGGTCCTGATACAGCAATCAGCGCCTTGGGCGAAGCGGCGCTGGTTGTGCACATCCACTCGATGGCACGTGTCGGACGCACGCTGACGCTCCCTCAAGTGCGGAAGCGTGCTGCCGAGGTTCAGGCTGCGGAGGCGCAGGCCGCTGGACGGACACCTCAGTGGCCAAGCGGCATTGCCACCAAGAAGTGGTGGCAGGGCTTCAAGGAGCGGCATGGCTTGGTGCTCCGCTCAGCCCAGGTGGCGGAGGCGGACAGGCAGGCAGCGGCAGTTAGCAGCATTGTGCACCCGTACTTTGACGAGCTGCGCAAGTTGATTGACGAGCTGGGCATTGGGATGGACCGCATATTCAACTGGGACGAGACGGGGGTGGAGGCAGACTGCCGGTGGGCAAAGGGGGTGGCGCCAAAGGGCATGCGCACTGTGAAGCGGCTGCAGCGCAGCACCGTGCACGGCCACGTGACCATCATGGCAGCCTGCAGCGCATCCTGCGTGCTGCCGCCCTTCTTCCTCCGCCAGGGCCACCGCTACACCCAGAACATCCTGGCTTTCGTGCAGCAAACCATCCCTGAGGCTGTGTTTCAGCTGAAGACCGACTCAGCCTACTTCAATGGTGAAATGCTAACCAAATACCTGGACCACTTCTGCAAGCACGTGCCAGGGGGCGTGTCGCGCGAGCGCCCTGTTCTCGTGGTCTGCGACGGCCACGAGAGCAGGCTGGACCTCAACTTCATCGAGGTGGCACGTGCACGTGGCGTGCACGTGCTCCTCATGCCTGGCAAGCTCAGCCACCTGCTGCAGCCGTGCGACCAGATGTTCGGGGCTTACAAGCAGCGGCTGGGTGCTCTGCGTGCTGACTTTGCCCTCAGCAACTCAGAGCTGACGCTGCAGCAGTTCATCAGGATCGCAGGGGAGGCGTGGAGGGACACCATGACCGCAGCTGCGGCCCAGAGCGCCTTCCGCACGTGTGGGCTGGTGCCCTTCAACCGCCATGCGGTTGACGCGCATCTGACCGATCTGAGGCCACAGCAGGCGGTAAAGGGCCCCACCGCCCTGGCCGTGGCGGAGGCAACCCTGGCCGCAGCCAGCGTTGGGGCCAGCGGGGCAGGGGCAGGCGGGGCGGGGGCGGGGGAAGGCGGGGCGGGGCAAAGCGGGGCGGGGGCGGGGGAAGGCGGGGCGGGGCAAGGCGGGGCGGGGGAGGGCGGGCAGGAGGGCAGCGGAGCAGGAGGCAACGGGGATGGGGTGGGGAGCAGCGGCGGCAGCAACGAGGAGCCCCTGCGTCGGCGCCCCAGCACTGCCAGCGTCAATTATGACGCCATGCTCTACGTGCCTTCGCCCGTCCCTTTACGGCCTGGCGCGGTCACCGCCGCTCGCTTCGTTACTGGTGACGAGATGGCAGCTGTGCTCAGGCGGCGTGCAGCTGAGAAGGCTGCCAAGGAGGACGAGGTAGAGCTACGGGCCATGGAGAGGGCCATGCGTGCGCACCTACGGGAGTGCAACTGGCAGGAGAGAGACCCCCGCAAGGCTACAAGGGGGCGCGGGAACGGGGTGGCGCGGGGCCGGGGAGGAGCGGGGGGAAGGGGGAAGCGAAGGGCTGACCGGGAGGGGGGAGCGGAGGGTGCTGGGCCGGGTGTGCGCCGTTCCGGGCGGAGCACGGGAAAGCGCCAGCGGGAGGAGTCCGAGAGCGATGGAAGCGATGATAGCGCTTAGATTATACAGCATCGTTGACTTGTGTCTCAGTGTGCAGCTGTAGGTGCTGCGTGTTTGACCAGCGGACATGTCGGCATGTTGACGCTTACCGGCTGACACAACGGCCAGGGCCGAAGCATTATAACTATGCTACTTAAGCATTGACATCATATTAATGATTTATATGTGTTCTGGGGGCCAGCGGCGGCCTGTGCGTGAAGAAACACTGCTGTCTCATAATACGGTACGGTCCCTCGCGAGAGCCGTTTGTACCCCCGTGCACGTAAGAGGCTATATCTCCTACGACTTGCAGCGCACGCCCACCCGCTTTGCGCCTATGGGAAGTGCACTCGATAACGGTTCTATTGGTGTGCGGGTTGCATAAAACGGACAAGTATGCGATTTTTAACAGAAAGAAATGTGCTAAAGTGTCCCAGATTAGGTCACCCTACCCGTATTTGGGGTGGAGTTGCGGGTGTGCGGTGGCTGCTGCGGGAGTTCCCTTGGGTGCGGGTGAGGGGGGAGAGGGGTGACATCCCTGCAGCTGCCTTGGAGCATTCGGAGCTGGGCGTGGTGGAGTGGCTGGTGCACAAGGCGGGGTGCGCTCTGCCCAAAGCGGAGGATCTCGACACCTGTAGCTCGCTGGGAGAGGCGGCTGCGCGCAGCGGCAGCATGGCGAAGCTGCGGTGGCTGGCTGACCGGGGGGTGCCCCTGACCACGGAGGCAGCCTTGTCCGGTGCGCTGGAAGGCGGCCATGTGGACGTGCTGCGTTTCCTTCGGGAGGAGGCGGGCAACACGACGAACCTGGAGGAGTACTTTGCGGAGACGCACGCAGCAGCATCGGGCAAGCCTGCCGCTGTCGCCTGGCTGCTGCAGCAGGGGTACCGCGTCTCTTTCCACGCGTTCAGCTCGGCTGCGGCGCTCCGTGATGTGGCCATGCTCAAATGGCTGGCGCGCGAGGCGTCCGGAGGAGGGCACTTTCGGGCGTGATCATTTCGTGGCCGAAGAGCAGCTCAGCCGACGACGACGAGGGACTGCTGGCTGCCGCTAGCTTCATGCTCGACGCGGCTGGTGGCGAACGCGGATGCATGTGGAGCGTGGCGCACCGTGCTGCTGAGCGCGGCTCCCTGCCCCTGCTGCAGCTCATCCTGGAGCACCCGCTGGGGTACGCACACAGTTGGCGCACGCGCTTGTTACAAGCCGCGGCACGGGGCGGCTGCGAGGAGGTCATCAAGTTCACCCTGATGGAGGAGCCACCCGCTAGCCCCAGGATCTTGCCCATGCCCCCTTGCCCGTTCCGCCCGAACAGTTGGAGTTGCTGCCTGCCGGCCCTCGTCAGTGGCAACCTGGCAGCTGCCACGTGCCTGTACGGAACGCTGGGCGTGACATGGGCACCCGACGCGCTGGCGCAGGCTGTGCGCGGGGGCTGCTTCCTTAGCGCCCTGCAGTGGATGGTGGAGCGGGGGGCGCCGGCGGGGCCGGGGGAGGTGCGGCAGGCGCTGGAGGGTGCCAAGAGGGCGGAGGTCAGGGAGTGGCTGGTGTCGCTGCTGCCGTGCGGGGACGTGCGCAGGGAGGCGATACGCTTCGTGCTTGCGTGCACCACGGCGGGACGCCTGAGTAGGAGGAACTCGTTCTGACGGGCTGTGTCCACGGGAGGTGTAGGAAGGTGCACTCTAGTGGCGGGGCTTTGACCGGGTGGTCCGTGCCGAGACTGGGTAGTGGGCGTGCTGGGTAACACCTGAACAGTTGCTGGACGACACCGGGTAGCGAGCACCCACCGTCCTGCCCTATGGCATACGCGCATGTCGGTGAGAGCCCACAGCATACGCAGATAGAATGGGCGGCAACTGCCACCAGGGTTGTGAGCAACAGGACCTGCTGTGGTGGGGCGGGTGCAACGGCAAGCGTGGGTGGGCAGCAGCCCTTGTGTGTTGTGGCCAAGAGCACAATCGTGCCCAGAGCCGTGACCATGCACGGCGTGTATGTGAGTGTCTCCTGGTTGTTGCCGCCTCGCCGTCGTGACCCCCCGCATAGGCCCTGCTGTCACGGTGATAGGCGTGCACTGGATGCACGAGGACGCACAACCCCTAACACGAACTTGGTCCGGTTGTCAGCCGAGAAGTTGTCTTCGCACCTAGGGAACCTTCAGGATTTGGTACGGTACTGCAGCTGTGGAACTCCGGCACCCTGCGCCGGAATGGCAAGTGCGGTATGCGTGCGTGCTGTAATGCCAGTGGTAGTTGCACATGGTGGCACCTTGGAATTGCTTCATTGTGCCTCACGCCCTCGTCAGTCGTTATACAAGCTACAGCTCGTTAAGGAGCCCCTCTGTCGCCAACTGTCCCTTGAGAACCGACCCCGGGTCACCCCGAAATAGCAAAGCTGTTCCCTCCCTTTCCCAGAGAAACTCAGTGTGATAGATACGCAATGCTTCATAGCGGGTACCACTTCGACAGCCTTGGGCCAGGGGTTTGAGTTCCGCCATAGAACCGCTCCCCCTTGCACCCAAGGTCTTTAATATTAGCCTGTTGCCTGGAATCAGGCCCTTGGGTTATCAATGCTTCATCAGGCGCTCCACAGGCTTGGCATCCCGCGTGCATATCTCACCCTAGGCCTCCAACGGCCGGGATAGCCTCTGCAGCAATCATCATTTAGCATACCACTGCACTTAGGAGCACATCGGGGCCCACCCGAGGCATAACGAAGGAAGTCGCCCGACAGCATGTCGCGGAACCATGCCTATAAAAATTGCAGTAAACCAGCCCGATAGACACCAGGAACACGTTATTATAGTATACTTATATGCTGGAAAAGCTTTCCTGCGAATGTGGGGGGCTCTGTGGCCGCTTCAGCCAAAAATGGCCAGGGCACCCCACAGGCGTGGGTCGTTCTAAATCGGCCCCGCAGCAAGCCACCGCAACCGTTTTCGCCCGGATTTTTGCACACATAACCTATATATTGCCTTCAGCATGTCTACTTGCTATGCCGCTCTGGGTTGACGGTTACCAGCGCCAACTGGAGGCCTTGCTCCAGCTTGCTCTGGATCTCCCGTCCACCGTCCGAAGGGCCACGTGCGGCGTGTGCAGCAGGGTGTCCAGCCAGCGGTCAGCTCTCTGCCGCAGCCACGCAGACGTTCCCTTCGGAGGGCACCACGCCCCGTCGGTTTAGTTATGACATGGAACACAATGACGTAGTTGGTACAGTGCTTTCTGCTGGGCGGGCCCCATTGCATTACTCGTCCTTATGGGCCCCCTGGCGGTTTGAAACTGTTACTGTTACTGTTACTGTTACTGTTACTGTTACTGTATCTGTATCTGTAACCCATTGGCTTTCGGCAACAATTAGCACAACCCCTCAAAGTCAGAACGCTGCGCGCACAATCCCCGCCCGGGCAAACCCGGGCAACCTGGAATGGTCGTCTTTTTTTATATTTCCCGCGAAGATCATCACAGCCAACAGCATTATCATGCCTCTACAAACAACGGAGTGTCTGCTTAGCTTCTGGAAGCTGCTGACAGTGGTCTACTCACTTGTTAGCGAAGCAGAGTCGTCGCCGCACTCGACATGTTCCTTCGTTCAAACAGGCGGCAAGGCTTGCTTGACACCCAAATTCCAGTCTCAAATCAAGTATTCGGACTATTAAGGCTGCTTGGTGCCGCAACTCTCGCCCCAACGGCGCGTCTGCACCTGCCGACTCAGGCTGCCTCGATGGCCAGTCCGATTGCGGTCGCCAACGTGCCTCCATGCAGCCGCACCAATGAACCCACCAAACACGGGCCGCCTCTTCTGCATGCCAGCGACGATAAATACAATTTCAACGTACACACGGACCGCCACACTCTTTGGGCCACGACGGTCGTCTCCTAGGCCACAAGCCCGCGAGCGCGGTGACCCGTGGGTCAGTCCCACTGCTTGGCATCGCCC
>QAXN01001323.1:0-19137 GCA_004335795.1 Chlamydomonas sp. 3222
CGGCGCCACCCAGGACGCGGCCCCCACGGACCTGCCCATGGGCGCTGGCGGCCCGCAGGCGTTCGAGTGGTCGTCGGCGGCTGCCAGCAGCCCCGCCGGCTCCGACACCTCCCAGCTGACCTGGGCCTCCCTCACCTCCAACCAGTTCACGGTGGGGCTGGGGGGAACGCCGGGAGTGTGCGAAGTGCATGCATACCGTGGCGGCCCGGGGTAGCTCGTCGTGCCTGGGTTGCTCAGGCGGTTGCTGATGTACGTCGTTCCAGTTTCAAGCCGTTGTTGGGCCTTGCTTACAACAGCGGATGGCAACTTCTCAGTCTTGCCCTGCCGGCCCCTTTTCGGAGAGGTTACCAGCACACACGCGTGAACTGGCTTCACTGCGCCCCAGCTTCAAACGTGCGCTGGTGCAGCTGGGTGCCGAAAACAGCCCGCCCTGCTCGGTGGCTCCCCGCAGGTGACCACCCCCTCGGACGATACCTACTGGCTCCGCGCGCGGCCGCAGGGCTCCGTGGACCGCACCACCTGGGCAGAGGTGGCCGCGCAGGTACGAGGGGGGCACAGCACAGCGCCATGCTGCAATGTCTACCAGCACCTCGCGTCCCTTGAACCTGTACTCGCTTAGCCGTTGCACCCGCTTACATGAGGCCGGGTGCTAAGCCATTGTGCTTCCTGCTGCTCCCTTGTTAGACTCTAAAATGCCACGCTCCTTGTCCTGTGTTCCCCACATCGCCGCTATGTGCTCTCTCCTGCAAGAGGACACCGCGCCTTCCTTGGGTGGCATCACCAACTAGCACTTCCCGGGATGCAAACGCGAAGCCAAATACTGTTGCGCACGCTGCTACCAACGCTGCCCGCATGCCCCCGCCCCTTTCCGTGCAAAGCAGCTTGGCACCACACCCCTGGTCCCGGGACACCTGCACCAGGCCCGAATGCCATCGTACCTCTGCTAATCCTCCTGCTGCTGCCGATGTTCCTGCCGCTTTCTGTCCCTCCCAGGTGGACACCACGCCCCCCGTGGTGGGCATCATCAAGGCGCCCAAGCCGCTGCAGAGCGACCCCGTGGTCACCATCCAGTTCGGGGACTCGGGCGCAGAGGGCGACATCCGCGCCTACTACTGCCGCTGGGTGGGCCCCCAGGCGGCCGACCCCCCGCCCGACACGCCCACCACCGGCAACGGCTCCGTGCCGTACGTCGAGTGCAACAACAAGACCTCCACCATGCAAGTCACGGACGGCCACTGGCTGTTCCAGGTCAAGGTGAGGCGCGCTGGGGGTAGGGGCGTTACGGTAGTTGGCTGATACGTTGTCAGGACGTTGCCGATGGTTTTTCCATGGCTGTCGTACTCGCAACGCAAGGGCTACAGCCGCAACTCCCAACGCACAGCGGTGCAGCCAACCCACCTGCGTTCGGCCATCGGTAGTCGCCAGTTCGCCACTTCGTTTGCTGCCTTCTCTGTTCCCTCCCCCTCTGCGGTCCGATTCCCCTTCGCCGCTTTGTGTTTACCCGCTTTCCCCCCTCTGCTGTCCAGGGCCGCGACGCCGTCGGCAACCTGGGCTGGCCCACCAACGTCACCTTCCGCACCGACCTGGCGCCCCCCGCCATTACCGCCACCGCGCCCCTGGCCACCAACACCAGCAGGGTCAGCTGGACGTACACCGCGGACGACGGGCCGCTGGGCACAGGTGGGTGCTGGCTGCTTGGGGCTGGGTGGTTGCATGAGGACCCGCCTGACCTACACCGCAGACCACGGGCCGCTGGGTACATGGTGCTGCACATGGACAGAAAATGAGCCACCGTACGCCTAGGAAAAGGCTGCCAATTGCGCGGTTGCCTCTTCACTGCTTCCAGCCCGCCAAGCGGCCACCTGCAAGCAGTCATATGCTGTTCTTGATGCCCCGGCCCCCCTGCAGGCGTGATCGCGTCCAACATCAGCTGCGTGCTGCGGCTGACCACCCTGGTGGCGGGCATCACGCCCGGAGACGCAGAGTACCCGGACACGGACGGCAACTGGGTCACCCCCTGCCCCAACCCGGTCAAGTAAGTGCGGCGCACGGCACACGGCACCGGTTTGCGCATTAGCAATAGCACTAGCTACCTTTCACCATGCTCTAACATCATATCCTTTTGCCTTGTTCACTCACCATCTGCGCCATTCGCGGCTCTTACACTTGCACGCCCGCTCACACCTCCCTTGGCCAATGCCACCTCCGCTCTACATTTCTCCTACCAGCCGGGACTGCTCCAGGCTGCTGCCCGCCTACTCCCTCGCCCGTCACACTCCACTACGCATACGCACACCTCCCCTTGCCCCCCCCCCCACCGCCCAGTGTGGCCCCAGTGTTTCGGTGCTGGCCTGACGCCTTACACGGTCTCCTCGCGTTTACGCGTACCCCCCACCACCCCCGGACGCGCCCTACTGGGCCTGTAACTGAAACTGTAACCCACCACCCCCAGGTACACGCTGTCCCCCGGCTTCTACGTGTGGAGCATCCAGGCGGTGGACGGCGCGGACCTCCGCACCGTCATGGACTGGAACATCACCATGGACATCGTGCCGCCCACCAGCGGGATCACCTCGCGCCCGGGCGCCACCGTGCCGTCGCAGGTGGGCCTGGCGGGCGAGAGGGAGGGCAATGGCGCATGCAGTCCGCCCTGCCATGTCCCCTTGCTGGTGTGTGGAGTTAGTTATAGAATTCGGGTACACCGGGCGCTAGGCTGTGCCCTAGGGCATAGTGAGACCGTCGTGTCCGCCGCTCAAGTGAAAGCTTGTGCCGGTGTTTGCTGGCGTCCATGCAACACCCCACACCCCTGCTGCCCCCAGACCACCATCCGCTTCGCGTCCACCGACAACCCCGACACCGCCGCCAGCGGCATCGCCGAGCAGCACTGCCGCCTGGACACGGCCGCCGCGCCGCCGCCCTCGCCGCCGCCACCCACCGCCGCACCGCCGGCGCCGGCGCCCTCGCCCTCCACCCGCGCCGTGGCCCCTCAAAGCGCCGCCGCATCCGCGCCCCCCAACCGCCTGAGCCAGCGCAGACCACCACCACCTCCCCAGACCGCACCCGGGCCGGACACTTCGCCTCCGCCGTCGGAGACCCGCCGCCGCCGCCTCACCGCAGCAACTGACGCTGCTGCTGATACCACCACCGAGGGTGACGTGGAGCAGGTGGACGAGCTGTCGTACATCGTGAGCGGCGTGGGCAGCGGAGGCGAGGGCCGTGTGTCTCGCCGCCTGGCGCAGGCGGGGTCGGGGGTCACCACCGCGGTGGGCAACCAGACGATCAACGTGGAGCTCGGCACGTGGTACGTGTGCGACCCGGTCGGTGCGGACGACGCCGCGGCGGTGCTCAAGGGCCTCAGGTGCGGCTGGCGCTGTGGGAAGGCAGCTGGGACACGGAGTTCAACCCCCAGACCAGGAGACCTGCTGCCCCAGACTGTGGAGAGCATGCATGTGCCAGTGCACACGGGCTCCTGTCAGCTGGTTTCGGCAGTTTCTAGCCGGACCGCCGCTACCCGAGCTCCCCTGTTTTGCATAACGCTGCTGCCTTCCCATGCGCACACCAGATCCGGCTTTCGTTTTGGCTAGCAGGTTTACCGTACGTGATGCGGAACACTCCACGCCCCCCGCCCCATGCCCCCACATGAGCGCAGCTCTGGCTTCTATACGTTCTCCGTCTTCGCCATCGACAAGGCCGGCAACGTGGGCAACGCCACCGCCCCTTGGTTCTTTACCGTGGACGCCACGCTGCCCGTCGACGACGGCACCGGCGGCGGCGGCGGTGGCGGCAAGGGCACCAGCCAGACCACCAAGATCATCATTGGCGTGCTCGTCCTGGTTGGCGTTATCGCCGCCATTGCGGCCGTCATGGCCGTCATCCTCGCGCGCCGCCGCGCGCTGCGTAAGCGTTACGGCGGCCCCAACGACGCGCCGGTCAGCAGCAGCATCCCTATGACCGACATGGCCAACGGGGGGCAGTTTGCGCCGTACGCCAACGGCAACGGCCACGGCGCGCCGCCGCCGGGCTACCCCGTTGTGTACAACGGCAACGGCGCCATGCACGGCGCGTCGCCGCTGTACCAGTACGGCCCGGCGGGGCCGCCGCCGCCGGACCCGGCGCTGGCGGCGGCGCTGGCGATTAGCGCGGCGGAGGCGGCGGAGGTGGCGCGTGCGCGGGAGCACGCGGCGGCGGAGGCGGCGGAGCAGGAGCGGCTGCGGCGGGCCATCGCGGCGTCGCTGGAGGAGGACAACCTGCGGAGGGCCATGGAGGCTAGCCTTGCGGCCAGCGGGGTGCGTGGGGTGTACTTGAATGGGGCGCTACCGATTGCGGACTTTTCCAAAGGGAAGCGGTGCTGTGTGCGGGCCCGCCTTGGCGTGATATGGTGGGCGTCAAGGGGGCGTACGGGAAAGGTTGCGATTCGGCTCTGTAGTGCGCTGTCTTTACCCACATCCCCGAGAGTCAGGAAGTACACCAGAGGTATAGATAAGATCAAAGGCCTGGTTTGCGTGTCGTTGTCCCCGCTCCTGTCTCATTTGGTGACTCCCATTCACAAGCCCATGCCCCTGGCCCCTACGCCCCCTGCCCCACAGCGGAGCCCCACCACTGTGCGGCCTCCGGCACCGCCTCCTGAGGACGACCCCGAGCAGGCGGCCATCGCGGCCGCCATCGCTGCATCGCTTAAGACTCAGGAGGACGAGCAGCGGCGGCAGCATGCCCTGCTGCGGGCGCAGCTGACGGAGCAGCAGCAACGGCAGCAGCAGCAGCCGTCGGCACCTCCCGGTCCGCCGGACTACTCCCTAATCTGATCCGTCACCAAGCTGTGATGACACGTGGCGTGCGTGTCGGTTGGGTGGACTACCGTAGTGGTGCGCATGTGCTTAGGCACCGAGCGCTTTAAACCGGCGTGGTGCGTATGGAACCGGTGCTAGGCGTGGAGCGTTTGACATGGTTATCTAGTTACCTGCATCAAGAGAGGCGCATTGACATGGTACAGTATGCACTAATAGGCATAATGGGGCAACTGGCCTTGGGTTCCTGCAGGCCGTTCTGCACGTCTGCAGGGGGCTACCACTTGGCTGGACATGTATGCGATGGTGGTGTTGCAACCTGTTGCATCACACGTGGGAGTCAGGGGAGTGTGGCATCCCGTCCCCTGGTGGGAGTGTGGCTTCCTGTCCAACATCGGTCCCGCCACGGTGCAACATTACGCATATGTTGCCCGTCAATGCGAACACGCTAACTATTCATAGCTGAGGGTCATTGCAGGTGTGAAGCGGGCAGACTACCGGGAGAAGACCGTGTGCATTCCCTTGCATGAGCGTGAAACTGACTCCTAATGATGGCTGCCGTACGGATACGGCCTGGGAAACCTGTAAAACCTGCCCACCGGTGCAGTGGCTGCCCTTCATTGCATTGGCGCAGACGGAGCATGCTAAAACCATTGTATATGTCAGGACAGCGAATAGTATTACAGGGCACACTCTTCCAAAATTGGCTTCTTCAGCCGCGCAGTTGGCGCAGCGGGTCAAGAGTGAGTCAGGTCAGGTGGTGTCCTGGGCCGAAGGCCCCAAGCCGGGACGGCTTACGCTCACTGTCCCAGCAGGAAAAATTGCAAGGCCAGTCGCAATGCACCCACGCACCCCAACAGAACCGAGGAAAATTGTACCGTAGTCGCAGCCCCCACGTACATGCACACATGTGCACGAGCACACTAGGCAGACCAGGCATCGAACCTGGTGAGCACAGGTTGACCCTCAGCGTCAAAATCGAGGGTCATGTTTTGCCCTTGCATAATGACCGGCCGCTCGCCCCCTCCCTCTCGTCTCCCCCCACGCTCGTCCGTTCTCCGCGGGTCCAGTCGCTCGATCTCCTCCTGCAGCAGAAGGCCAGGCACACACAGGGCGGGTTCAGGAAGCTCGTTTGTATGCACACCCACTGGGGCGACGTTGACTGTCTAAGTTCATTCCCAATACTCTTCAGTCCAGTTACAGGGGATCCAATGCGCAGCCGCTACGTATGGCATTCCTCGGTGTGCGCCAGAGGGCTCACTTCCGCCACAAGGGTTCATGGCTCACAGCCACTACAAACAGGCGGGCCTAAAGGCGTGCCCGCGCCACTACCCACCATGGTAGGAACCTGCAGCACGCGGTTTGGCCCTGGCTGCCAAGCCACGATGGCCATCGCGCGCTGGATGGCGTTAGTGTCCGGCGGGCGACCCGCGTCCGCGCCAGTCCTGTACGTCAACTCCACCAAGCCCTGTGCCTCCTCGTTCTCTAGCTTTGTCCAGTCCTGCATGTAGTGCATGCGGACGCTGGTGTTGAGGAAAGGTTAGACCTCATCAGAATCAAGCACGACGACCCGCCCAAGCCAGTATGCGCACCTGCTCCTCGAGTACAACGTATTTGTACTCGTAACGCTGCCCCGCTTGCAGCTCGACCTGAAAGTCAGCCCGGCGTGATGGCTGATTGCAAGCCTCTTCTGCCCCTCTCAGGGGGCCCTAGGACTCCATGACAGTAATTCTTACCTCACAGCTCCAAAGGTCACCCGGGTTCCATATCATGGGGACCTTCGCTATGGAAAGGAAGGACCATCCGAAGGGGATTTGTGACCCCCCTATGCAGAGGAGCTGCCGCGAGTGGACACGGTACCTGACGTTAAAGTTCACACGGACAGTCGGGTGGCTTATTTGGTCACGCTTTGCGGGTCCGTCGTGCGCCCGAACGCAGCGGCTAACTTTTTGTTGTTGTCGCCGGACCAGGGACGGGCCGAGCCTACGTTCTGCTAGCATGGCGAAGCGACATCTCGTTGATACTTCAGTCTTAATCCGGGTTTCCTGCTCTATCAGTGGCCTGGCGGGTAGCATGGTCGTTGTACGGCGGGGTAAGCCATACCGCCTGGTCGCGCAACTGTGCGCAACCGCAGTGCCATGGGACTAAAAGCAGACAGGCCTTTGGCACGTTCAGAACTCCCAGATACATGTGTTAGGTAGCAGCTTAAGGACCGGGGGTCAGAAGGGCCCCACTGCCGGGGGTAGGGGTTGGGGATTGGGCAGGCCATCGACTCGGTACCGTACTGCAAGGCTTCCCCGTCCCTGACAGCTGCTGCCACAAGTGCTTCGGTAAGCTTGGAGTTCTAGTGATGTAGGCTACGGTCGTGAAGCTGTGGTGTATGGACTTGTGGAGGGTTCTACACCCACACCCCCACAGCCACGGAGGGGAATCTCACCAGGCGCCAGGTGCCAGTCGGTGCGCTTCTGTAAGATGGCTTTGCAACAACTCCGAGTCTGGACGTGCGCCATTGGTAACACCACCGGAGCGGCCGGAAGCCACTTGGCCGCACGCCGCATGGGACCACGCGACCACCCGCTCCTGCATGCTGCGCGCCTGCAATGCCAGGAGACCTGGAGTTTCCTCTGGAAACCCCATGCTGCTCACATCCTCCAGTATCCCAACAAGCTTCCGTACAGGAGCCGTGCGTACCTACACGTGGCAGTGCCCGTAATCACCCTATCTAGCTCGCAGTCAACGCCGAAGCAGCAGTCCTTTCAAGTACGACAAGCATGGTGCATGGTCACCAGCAGTGTGTAATGCCATGCCACCTTGATGCCACCTTGTCCTGAGTCCCGCATCAGGGCTGTTGGGAGTCAAGCGGGTTCCTGGCTGCCTTCCGCACCGCACCTGCTAGGGGCAGTGGTGGTGTTATACCGGTGCGCGTGCAACCCCCGAGGCGTGTTGCAGCCGGTTCAGTACCAAGTCAACTCTATGCACCAAAGCACAGCCTTCGTTAGATGTGGCGTCTTGAAACGAAGGAGGACCATGCAGCAAATGTGGGCCGTAAGTTGCTGGGGACGAGCAAATGTGCGCGCAGTACAGCTGGACAGCCGAAGGACGCTGCCCCTGAAGGAGGAGATGTTCTTTCCTACGTACGTGTGATGCTCTGCCAGCGGTACCCGGTTAACGGCAGCTCTGAGAACTTCGCAGCGAAAACAGCGAAAACAGCACGCATCATCTTCCAATCCATGTGAGCCGAGGCCTGGGCAAAGGGTCACTACTGGCGCTTAGGCTATTAATTAGGCTGCCATTTGTGTAGGATATGCCACGGGAACTAGCAGGGCAAAGGTTGTTGGCTCCCGGGTCCTGACCCTAGCTTTTTCTGCCGCAATGTGACAAACTAGACCATGGCTATCATCGCGGGCCTTTCCTTGTTGCCAGCTTTGATAGTGCGCCTGCTCGCTGTGGAGGCTGTGGAGGCGGCAAACTCTGTGGACGCAGCTTCGCCTGTCTGGGCGCTTGCTATAATAACAAGACTATGTATCACCCTTGCCGTTATTAGGCCGACATGTCCGCTGCGATACATACCGGGGTATTTCCGGGTATTCTCTCAGCTTCGGGCGTGCTCTCCGGTGAGTCCCGTCAAGGCAAAACGGCTTCATTCGCGCAAATCATCACCAATTACCAACCATCATGGTTTTTCCACCGCCAGGTTGTTGTTGGCATCCTGGTCTTCACAACGCTCTTTATCAATTTCTGCACTTTACAAGTGCTGGGCGAGGCCTCAGCTCTGACAACCTTAGCAGTATACTCGACGCTGGGATGCTTCATCTCCTGCCTGCCGCTGAGCCAGCTGCTGCCGCATGTTGGCCTGGGCGGATTGCGGAGTCACCTGCCAGGCAAGTGGCACCTTCTGAGCGCCTGCCCTGCATGCGAAAGTATGCAGAAATATGCCCTGTGCTGCATCGGGGCCTTTATGGCTCCAGCTAAGCGGGCGGAACGGGGCCGGAAGCCCTCCCCTGTGGCAAGGTTTGGATGAAGTCCTGGGACGTGAGGCTCAGCACATGGGAGCATTGGCGTCCATCTCTTGGTACCTGCAAAGCTGCAGTCGGAGGGTGGACTACACACGTTCATGTGAACACATCCACTGCGACGTAACATAGCTTTAACCTACTCCTGTGGACGCATGCGCCTTCCCGCCACCCCAGCACCCCGACTGTGAGGGGTCCTCATCACCAGGGCATTAGCTAGCCACACCGCTGACCTGTTTCTACCCCGCGTGTGACCTTCACGTAGGCGCAGACAAGAAGAAGGCGGAAAGCGGTACCACTCACACCTGCATTGCTGACTCTTCATGCCAGTCCGCATCACCCTGTGCGGGCAAGAACGCCAGCACAGCCAGCTCAGCGGTCCAGGCCATCCTGGCCATGGCTGGCAGGCCGCGCTACGCCCCCAGTCCTGCAGCACCTGGCGCCCCAACCTCCAAGCCCCAGCCGCCGGCCGCCGAAACAAAGACAATCGTCATCGCCAGAATCCTCCCCTCGCGCGGCAAGGGCGCTGAAACCCCAGCAACCGGCGCAAAGCACGCCCAGTCACCGCCGCAGAGCAAGGCCTCCTCGTCCTCAGCCTCGCCCGGTGCAGTCAAGGCGCGCGGAGGTATCCCCAACTCCGCTGCGTCAGGCCATGGGGCCTTGCCATCGCCCCAGCCCCAGCCCGCCCCCTCCGGCGCCGCCTGCAGCTCCCCTCCCCGCTTACGCCTCAGCAGCCTCAAGGCGCCCAGCGGACTGAGCCGTTGCACCATCGCCGAAGACGCGCCCTTTCCCCCGCCCAACACCACCACCGTCATGGAGCTGACGGAGCGGGTCGTGCGCCTGGGCAGCCGGCGCCTGCGTTACCGAGGCTTCCGGCCCTCCGACCGGTGGGAGGCAGTGAACCACTTCCACCACGTCCACCAGAGCTACGCGCAGCTCCATCAGTACCAGCAGCAGCAGCACTACCCGCTGCAGCACCTGTACGGCACGGCAGGGCCCCAGGACGACGCGACCAACCTCCTCCCCATGATGCAGTCCTGCCCATCGGCCATTGGCTACGAAGCGGGCCCCGCCCCGCAGCAGCTGCGGGCCTTCGCCTCCGCCCCGCCGCACGCCGCCACCCACAACGGCATGCATGCTGGCCCGACCAGCAGCCCGTGGCCGTACAGCGGCCCCGGCTCACAGCAGGTGCACGCGCTGTCAGCAATGCCCACGGCGGAGCACAGCCCGCAGCAACCTCACGCTGCGTCCTTTGCGCCGAACACCCCGCCGCACCAACAGCTGCCCAACGGCCGCGTGCTGAACGCGCCCTGCGCCACGGCAGACTCAGCCTACGCAGCCTTAGCTGCGCAGCAGCAGCAGCAGCAGCTGTACCACCAGCAGCTGCTCCAGCAGCAGCAGCACCTTCAGCAGCAGCAGCTGCATTACCTGCAACAGCAGCAGCAGCTGCAGCAAGAGTTTGGGGTCCGCAAGGACCAGCACCACGCCCTGTCTGGGGCGCCCGTCATGGCCCCCGGGGCTGCGATGCAGCCGCACCCACACCCCCACCACCACCCCCGCGTGGCTGCTGCCCCTGGACACCACGTGAGCCTCAGCATCAAGGTGCCGTGGGCTGAGCCCTCCTCGCTGCCGCGCACCGGCCTCCTGGAGTCCCTTAATGAGGCGCTGTCCACCGGCTCCGGCTACATGGTGGTGGGTGCGTCCGTGCGCCACGGCTGTGTGCTGCTGAAGCTGGATCTTATGGGTCTGGGCACTGGCGGCACGCGGCAGCGGCAGCAGCAGCCGGAGTGGATGGCAGCAGCAGCCACAGCAGCTGAGGAGGAGGCGATGGCGGAGGCGGACGGCCAGTTTGCGCTGGCACCAGGTACACCAACGGCGTCAGCAGGAGCTGGGGGTGGGGTCAGGGAGGCGCAGGGAGGAGGCGAGGGGGCGGAGGTGGACGCGCTGCTTTCTACGGTCCTGGGGCAGCTGGGTCTGGGCGCGCCGGTCGAGGGAGCAGAGGGCCACGTGCTGGCGTGTGTGGGGGGCCGCAGCATGGAGCTGTCGTACAACCATGAGACGGCCGCGTGGGGGGCAATTCCCTGCTCTGGGTACGACGGCGGCTGGCAGCTGGAGGGCCCGGCTGCGGCGACAGAAGTCGCGGAGGATGCGGACACAGACTCGGGCAGCCACTCGGACCAGGTGGTGGATGGGATTGCGGACCAGCTGCCGGCTGACGGGGGTCGTTGTCATGGGTCTAGGGAGGGCAGTGGCAGTGGCAGCAGCAGCCGCAGCCTGGCCGTGGCCCCTTGTCCCGGGGTCCAGCTGCGGGCTGCGCAGATGTGCGTCGTCTTGCCGGCAACGGCACCGCGCCGTGCGAGTGCATCATCGGCGGCGGCGGCGGCGTGTGACGAGGTGGTCGTAACGCTGCTGATGGAGACAGGCGGCTGCTTCGCGCTTGGGTGGGAGCTGGCGGCGGCGCTGCTGCCCCGGCGTGCCTCTGGTACCGTGGAGAAGAGGGAGGCGGACAAGGGCGGACGTGGTGCAGGGGAGCCCTTCCAGCTGGTGGCCACCTGCCTGGGCCGCAGCCTGGTGGTGGAGGTCCGTCAGGTGGGCGCGGGGTTGTGGGGTTGCAGGGCAGGTGCGGGCAGGGGGCCATGGGTGACCGGGCAACCGGCATACTTCACACGATGATCAACTTGATGTTCTGCAACGGCACGTGCCCATTGGCCACATGCTGCATGAATGAGAATTTGCGAGGCTGCTTTTGTCCCCGTGTTGCAGGTGTTGACGCCGTCGTCGTCTGCATCTGCGGCTGGTGTTGCGGCTGTCGCTGACCAGCGGGCGGCGGCGGTGACGGTGCAGGCGGTGGTGCAGGGCGCGGGCGCGGCGCTCGCGGCGGCGGGTGTGCAGCTGGGCCTGTTGAGCCTGGAGCTGTGGTGCGGCGCGCGGCAGCTGACGCGCGTGCCCGTGCTGCTGGTACGGGAGGAGGAGGTCCGGTCCGCCCCCGCTCCAGCCCCCGCCGGCCCCGGCATGCACCACGAGCTCATGCTGGGCGAGGAGGAGAGCGGAGGCGGCCGTTGCAGCTCCTGGGAGCCACGCCGGCTGGCGGAGGAGCTGGTGGCGTTGGCGGTGAGCGCCTTTGAGGACGTCCAGGGAGGCATCAGCGGGAACAGCAGTGGTGCGCCAACCGCCCCGTCGATCGAGGACATGGAGGCGGCGCACCAGCTGGTGCAGGACCTGGCCCTGTTCCATGTGTATGTAACTGCGCAAGAGGCGGGGACGGGCCGTAACGGCCCTCAGCGCGACGCGCTGCAGCAGAATGCATCCTTCCCATCTTCGTCGTGCGCTTCCGCCCCGGGGCTGCTGCCCGGTAGCCTAGATCTGACCGCTCAGATGGTCGCCTTGCTCGGCCGCACCGACCCCCAGCGCCGCCAGGCCATGCTGCAAACGGGCGCCGACCTTCTGTCATACGCCGTACTCCTGGGCATGCCGTACACGGCGGCTGCCGTGCGGCGTGGCCTGATGGCACTGGGTTGCGACCTGGCACAGGCGGAGCGCCTGGCGTGCTGTGTCGGGCACGTGTCTTCTGCTGCTGCTGCTGGGGAGGGAGGTAGCACGGGAGACGGCATCCAGTCGGTGGAGGAGCAGGCGTGGGGCACGATGGTCGACGACGACGAGGCCGGCGCGCTGCGGCTGGGGGCAGACGAGGCGGGGCCGGAAGACCCGATGGCGGGCGTGCCGCTGGTGCCACGTGCCGTAGCGTCACGTGACCTACGCGTGCTGCGGCTGCTGGCGACGTGGGCCCAGCAGGACGGTCTGCGGCTGGGGCACGACGCCTGGCTGCAGGAGGGGGCGGCGGGCAGCCAGATCAGCGGCACCGACGGCGCAACAGCGGATCGGCAGGCTGCTGAGACTGCAGCCGCTGTGTTGGCCGGCGACCCGGACAGCCCGACCACAAGCACCCCTTTTAACATCCAAGTGCGTGACCTGATTGCCGCCATGCAAGGGCGGCGCCCCGCCGGCCCGGCGACCCCTGCGCCCACAACGCCGGCCGCCTCCTCTCAGCCCGCTGCCACATCCACCCCCTCCGCCCGTGCAGCACGCCCCGCAGCCGGCCCACGCCTCGGCCCTGGCCCATTAGTGGCGGCCTGGCAGCGGCTCTCGGTTGTCGTCAGCCTGGGACGCCGCAGCCGGCCGGTGTCCTGCCTGCTGGGCTACGCAGATCCGGAGCAGGAGGACGCGTACCGGCGCTTTACGGCCCCGGACAACGCCCGTGTGGCGGCCTACTGGGTGCCCGTCATGTGCGCGGCGCTGGCGGCGGCCCTGCTGCGGCGGCTGCGCGGCACGGCGTCGGGTGACTGGACGGAGCTGCCCGCCTCGCTGGTCTTCGCCGGGCCCTACGTGCCCCTGGCCCTGAGCATGGTCTTCCGGCCCAGGTGCGTGTGCGTCACGCTGCTGCTTCCGTCATTACAGCGTGCAACGGCCCGTGGATACTGTGACAATTGTGTAGGGGGCAGCCACGGTGCTGTGCAATGAAGCAGCCGCACAGCTCCACGCCAAATGAACAACGTACTACCCACACATATGCTGCTGACTGCTGTAATCGACCGGTACCCGCTTTGATCCCTTGCTTGTCTGCTGGCCGTGCAGGACGTTCCACCACTCTCTCCGGAGGTGGTGGGTGGTGTGCTCTGTGGGGCGCCTGGCGGTCAAGCCGCTGTGCGCATCGGGGCTGCTACCCATGCCCCCCTCGCTGGTGGCCTACACACGCTCGGGCGTCACGCTCCTCACAGACACGCTGCTGCCGGGCCTATGCGAGCGGGTGAGTGCACGTGGTCTATGCTCATGCACACGTGCCATGTTGCCAGTACAGCGACTGCCCGCGCTGTGTGACGGCCTGGCCCGCATGCGAGCCCTTTCCGTGGGTCCGTCTCCTGCGCTTCCTCACTATGGCACCCATTCGCGATGTGTCCCTCCCCGAAACCTGCCCGCCCTCGCTCAAATTGCCCATCGGGCGTGACTCACTTCCCTTCCGCACCGCCCGCAGACGGTCGGCGCGGGCGACCTATCTTTGCGCGTCCTCGACCTGGTCACCTACACCTACTTCCTGCTGTCGGCGCGTGTGCTGGAATCGACCGCGGCCTGTGTGGCTTACGCCCTGGCGCGCCTGTTCCTGTCCTTGTGCGCCTCCGTGCTGGTAGAGCACCACCTGAGGAGGCGCTTCGAGGCGCGGGCCGCCTGCCAAGGCGCACATGTTGCCGGGGCCCGCGAGTGCAGTCATTCTTTGGCTAAGGGGAGCCCCCATGGTGGTGCGGGGGCGCGAAGGGTGGTCAGGGGCCTGTGACATGGCTGAGGCGCCAAAGGGGCGGTGTTTGGGAGTGTAATAATGAGGGGGGCCGTGACAGGCGGCGACGTTGCGAAGTCCTAGCTTATTGAGTTTTGCGCTTTCATATCTCGGTGTAAAATGCATCCGATAGCCGTCGCCGCCGTTTTGCGCTCATGTGCGCTTCTAGGCGGGCTGCCTGACAGGCCGAGCTCCGTGAGGCTTGCATGGTATGGGTTCGAAGGACACAGTGCTTTGCTGTACTGGTGCCGCGATTCGTGGATGGAGTTGTGGGATGGGTTACTTGCCACCGTTGTTGGTTGCAGGTGAGCGCAACCTAGGAACACTGGCTGCTTTCCTTGCCATATTGTCTGATTATTTGGGAAATCAACCCTTTAAAAGGAGAACCGCAGAATCGAGGCAGAACTTTTCAGTAATGTGAGCCTGGCTAGCCTGACTGCCTTGCTGTTGCTTGCCCTTTTGTGGGTCTGCGGCCTCGTGGACCAGCAGCGATGCATGGGGGTGGTCGGAGAAGGATCATGTTGGTTATTGACAGCTACATTGCGTTGTGAGGCCTGGGCTGTAGCTAGACACCGTGCTTGCCGGTGCCATGTTGGTTGTTGTGAGCAAGCTGTTGCCTTGAGTGATTGCGTGTGTACTGTGTGTGAAGAGGGGCAGGGGGGGTTCTGCAAGCTGGTAGCGAAGGTGTCACGTGAATAGCTCTTGTGCTTAGAATCCTGGTTCTCAGGTACGCAAACTTACCAACGTCTGCACACTGATTGCTGACATTTACATTTTCATGTATTTTGCAGCGGGACAATAACTCATACCGTACCGGTATGGGCACCAGTGCTGGAGCACCCAACCTGACCTGACCTCGGACTCGTCCAGGCTCTCGGATGTGTAATAAAGCCACAGCCCGCGAGACGCAGGGAATGGGATTTGTGCCTTATGCCTCGCCAAGTCCTGCAGCGCCCTGCAGCCCTCGTGCAAAGCGCTCCTTTGCGTTTGGGCTTGCGTGCTTGTCACGGCTAAGCCGGGCGTGCTGCACCACCAACTTGTGACGGCTGCGGCGGGCAGGGTTTGCACAGACCCTATGGACTCGCTGTTAGTGCCGCATAGCAGTACGCACGCTGCATATGGACACATGTGCACGGCGCCGGCATGCCCGGTTCTGTTGCCTGCAGCTTCCTGCAGCTCCCCCCTCGTGGCCCTCTGCACAAGCCTTGCACGCACCACATGTCGTGCCATGAGCTGACACCGGGACTGAAGTGGCACGCCCGAGCCCCTAGGCCACCACCCTATTGGCGTATTGCACTGCATCGTGCCTTGCAAACCCAACACGTTTGACGCCCAACCAGCGCAGGTGCCGAGCACCAGTGCTGCGCAGCTACGGCACGGCACGCCGGCTTGGCTTGGTCCATGCAGTCACCAGGGCTACCTGTTATTGCTAGGTCATGTGCCCGTTGTTGCATACGGTTACGCAGGGTTGCGTGGCGTTCCAGTAAGGTACCATGTGCAAAGGACTCCTCCTCCGTACAGAGCTGAAGAGCCTAGAGGCGTAAACGGAGGGGCAGGGAGGGCTTTCATACACACGCTGGAGCCGGCTCTGCGGAGCGGCGTAGCAGTGTAACAACCGTACGGCACGCTGGAGCTCAGGCACCACTCTTGTACCGTACCCTGGCCCCGAGCTCAGCATGGAGGTGGTACCGGACAAGGCCCTGGTGTCCTTCGGGCTTGTTCCCTTCTCCCTGTTCTGTGGTATTTGGTTTCAGGCCCTCTTCTTTCCTTGTTTTTCTGTGGAAAGGTGTCCCCGCCTTGCAGTTCGGGGTGCGCTGGGTTTGGGCGTTGGTGGTGTTTGGTGCTTGCTTGTGCTGGTCGGCTTTTGAGCCCCCGCTGGCCTGTCCCTTCCCGTTTCCTTACCTGTAAACCTTTCCACAGAAAACAAGGCCCTGGGCAGGCTCCACACCAGAGGGGCACAACTCACAAGCGGGCCCGTGCGGAAACTCCCCTGAGTGGGTTGACCTGGCGTAGCTTTTACCCTCACCCAAATGGACACAGCGAATTCGCCTCTCACCAAATTACGTGTCGGAAGCAACCAGCCCAGCCTGGATACGGGCTGTCGGGTGCGAAGTGGCCACCAGGTGGCCACGCATGAGTGGGGGCATGGACTAGGCACCGGTATCCTATGTGCATCAGTGTATCCTGCTGCCACATTCTCTGGCACCAGACGCGCTTCTACGGGCAGTGGCCAACGCAATCCTGGATGACATCCAGTGGCCTTCTTGCAAACGCACGGGTAATGCAAACGCACGGCCATCCCAGCCGTGTCACGCAGGCGATTGGGCGCTGCTCCGAAACTTTGGCGGAACGAACAGCAGGCGACTAACTCTTGAATACCAGGATGGGACAAAATTGTGTATTGGTTTCTGTACTCAGCCGTTGGTAGCCGCGGCTGCAGTATTAACTGTTGCGCTTGTTGGGGCAGTGTTGGGGGTCGGCGACTCAGCATTTCTCGGTCTGGTTGCGTCGGCTGAACGCCAGCAACGATATTTACCAAGGCCAACAATATCATTATATCAGGAGGAAAGGCGCAAACAACAGCCACTGAGGGCGGGGCCATCGGGTTTCAGCCCTAGGGGCTCGGTTAGGAGGTCGCCGGGCAGAAATGGGCGACAGGAAACCAATTGAGTTGTCGGAAGGATGGGCTTTCATGGAGGTAAGCTGGCCAGAACCTTTGGCCCAGCGGATCTAGGAATGCACTGGTCCTCACCCTGTCCAGCTTGCCTCGGGCCTTGCAGAGGGGCATCCAAAAGCTCATCCGCCTCCTGGAAGGCGAACCGGAGGAGCAGTTCAATGCTGAGCAGTACATGCACCTCTACACGTAAGTCGGGCTCCCGCCGAAGGGGAATCTGCCCGGCGTGTTGCCGCGGCTTTCGATAACACTGCTTCCCGTCGGCGCTGCAGGACCATCTACAACATGTGCACGCAAAAGCCGCCCCACGACTACTCAGAGCAGCTCTACGGGAAGTACCGGGACGCATTCAACAAATACATCAACGACAAGGTACGCACTTGGGTCACCCCGCCCGCAACTCCCCCTTGTCCCACCGCCTGCCGCTCCACCTCCACATGCTCTGGTCTTCGCATCCTTCTCCTAACAGCCACTCCACAATCCCCGGACTCACTGCGCATGACTCGGAAGCATAACACCCTTTGCCTGCTCGTCCCCTCTCGCACCCCACTTTCCTCCGCTGCCTGGACCCATCCCCTCCATCCCCCAGTCTCCACTGCCGCATCCCATCCTGCGACATAACCTTCATGCTCCCTCGCACAGGTGTTACCCTCCCTCCGCGAGCACCGCGAGGAGGTGCTGCTGAAGGAGCTGTACACTCGGTGGGAGAACCACAAGCTCATGGTGCGGTGGCTGTCGCGCTTCTTCAACTACCTGGACAGGTCGGTGGGGGACCGACGACAAGTCAGCCTAAGAAGGGGTTGGGGAAGCAAAGGAGAGGTGGGCAACCGCCTAGCAGAACGGTGAGGGGCAGGGGAAATAGCAGCGGTGGGGAGGACGGGAAGGGCAGGGAGGGCTGGGCCAGGGCCAGGAGGGTTAGCAGAGGCAAGGGCTGCAGCAGGGGGGGGGGGCAGTCAGTAAAGTGCAGGGTCAGACGCACAAGGGCAGGGTAAAAGCGCTTGAGTGCCATGGTTGCATGCATCGTGCCAGTGCCAGTGCGGTGCGAGGCGGGTGCAGTGCGGGTGCGAGGCGGGGTTCGGTGCGATGTGGGTCAGGGCTTACGAGGAGCAATGGGAGGGCCGCCGTACGGCTAATGATGGGGGCATGCCATATTGCTACCCCTTACTTGGCGGAGCAGTCCTTTACCCGGCGGCTTGCGCCTCCCCAGGAGCAAGCAGCTGGGGTGCTGGGTTGGGACCTCTCCCTGTGTTGTCGGTGTGCCTGCGTGTGCCCTAATATACATCGGCGTCCGTCCGACCGTGTGCAGGTACTACGTGCTGCGCCACTCGCTGCACCCGCTCAAGGACGTGGGGCTGCTGTGCTTCAAGGGTGAGAGGGAGGGGGGCCGGAGCGTGCAGGGCAGGGGTCAGGGCACGGGCGGCGGGGCGACGCACGCCGGTGGACCTCATGTGATCATGACAGCAGTGGCCAGGGGCATGGCTGCGACCCTGGCAGGGGCGGGGTTAGCGGGGTTCTTTGCTGTGGGGTTTTGGCGGGGGACCGGGGGTTTGGGGCGGGGCTCGTGAGGGGCAGCGTTAGCAGGGCCAGGGCCAGCAATGTGCAGAAGAACACGTGAGGGCGCGGGATTGCTCGACGGCTGGTAGAGTATGATGCGTGATGGCGCGGCGCATGCGGACCAGGCGTCCAGGAGGGCGACTTCGACTGGGATGCGTCTGGCGCGCCGCCCATTTCGTTCGCGGAGCGAACGGATCGCTGCCCGCCTAGGACGCCTTGGATGCAGTCGCAACCGGGAACTCGGTCTCCCCTGCCCCCAGACTGGGTCGGGTCACAGAGTTGGGCTGGCTTAAGGGGCAGACTCATACCCCATACCGTACACACACGTGCTCACACGTGCGTATTTGAACGCAAACCCATTTCCCACAGACCTGGTGTTTGTGGAGATCAAGAAGAAGACCAAGGACGCCGTGCTGCTGCTGGTGGAGAAGGAGCGCGAGAGCGAGCTGATCGACCGCGCGCTGGTCAAGAACATCCTGGGCATCTTCATCGAGCTGGGCATGGGGGGCATGGACGTGAGTGCATGGGGGCCAGGTGGGGGCGGAGGGGGGGGGAGGCGGTAGGACGACATACGAAGTCCGCAATTGCCGAGGTTGATGATGAGGCATACAAAAAGAACCAAACCCAGCCCAATCCATTACCAGACCGCCACGGAAGAGGTGTCGATGATCCTCGGATGCTGCACGTCGGCTGCGCCGGCGTGTAAAGCTGCAAAGCTGGGAATCGCTGATCGGGGCGGGGGCGGGGTGTGTGTGTGTGTGAGGCATTCAGAGCTGGAAATTTACC